>PVJO010005158.1:0-101551 GCA_004026905.1 Hystrix cristata
CTCACCCCCCCAGTGCCCCACTCAGGGTTCTTATGTCCACGGGAGCATTTTAACTGGAAGGCAGTATGGTGGGACAGATGTGCTGGGGACTTACCTGATGAGGGAAGCCACATCTCCTAAGTCCCCACCCTTCTTTAGGAGCATGGGTTGTGTGCAGAGCTTCAAAACATACTGGTACAGCCAAAGAATGGGTGGGAGGATTTGGAGGTGAAGAAATAAGTGGTTATCTTGGGCTGACCCTGCTAGCACCTTGATCAGCTTTAATACAAATTAGGCATTTTATTTATTAAAGCAGTAGAATGAGGGCTTCATTCCTAGAGTACCCTTGAATCCCAAGGAGTGTAGTCATTTGACTTCTCCATTCTAGTCACATTGAAATAAAGATTCTTTTTTGGATCAGTAATTACTTCAGTTCCTGAAGCTTCAACATGTACATTTACCACCAGAATGCTTGGATTAGATTAGTGATGTAAATGTCAGTTATCGTTAACTAAGATTAATATGTTTTAGGCCATTGGTATGGCATTAATGTAACTGTGATTTATTGTTTAAGTACTTTAGGCTAAAACAGCTTAGTAAAGAACAGTAATTTTGAGCTTTAGCGCATTGGTTCTGAGAAGTAAAGTTGGTAGTGCATTCTTGTTTAGGAGCCTCAGGATGTTTCTGATTTTCAGCAGAGCAGTCTGTTTCTTTCACCAAAAGGAGAGTTTGAATATAATCTCAGGCTTGCTATAATTAGTCCTGATGACAGAGTTAAATACCTCAGCCAAGACTGTAAATCAGTAGTTAAACAGGTTTCTGCAACTGATCATAAATCTTAAACTCCATATTTTAAACACTAATTTTGGGGGGCAGGCAGATAAGGGGGCACAGACAGAAACAAAATGTTATCTGAACATTAGGTTTGCACTTAAAACCTTGCTTTTATGCCTTTTGTCTAAAATGTTATCTTGTAAATATTTTAGTAGCCCAGTTTCTTAACAACTGATGAAGTATGAATTTAATTTTTGAAGTATATAACTTGAAAAATGTTTGAGTTCTCATTTGTTAGGTGAGGAGTAATACTAATTTTTTAGAAATAATGTGTCTTACTATAAATATTATATGAGGCCAATGTTTAAGTAAGATGCTAGTTATGCATTATTTTTTAAAGAGATTAGAGTGTGGAGAAAGAAGCTGATGTTCTGTCAGGCTTCATTTTGGGAATCCACTTAGTAAAACCTAGTCATCAGATTCAGAACCAGCCGAGACAATTCAGGTTTTTCTGTGCTGGCAGAAGTTGCTTTTATTTTTAGTATCTGGCGGGGTTACAAATGCTTTGCATGTCAGTTTTAATATTTTTTCAAGCCAACTGTTTATTCATTGGCTTAAAATTTACACTCTACTAAAGTCTTAGCTCTGACTTTCATGAAACAAATAGTAATATTTGGACAAAATATATACATGCAAATCTTTTTCTAAAAGCAAGTGTAGATTGACGTTTATGGCATTAGTGCCTTCTAACCTGGTTAACAGATCTGAAAGTGCTTTGTGAAGTCCAAGGTTTAGAAACTCATGACATTGTGCTTCACTTATTATTTTTCGCACCCAAGGCCACATGCATACTGAATAAGTGCTATCCCCAGAGCTACATTCCCGGTACTTTTTTTTTTTAACTTCATTTTAAGGCAAAGTCTCACTAAGTGGCCCAGGCTGTCTTCACACTTAAGTTCCTCCTGTTTTGGCTTTCTGAGTAGTTGGACTTGCAGGTCAATACCACCATGCCTGACTTCAAGTACTTTAATTATGAAGTAATCGGAACATCTTTCTAGGTTTTCAAACTTAAATCAATGAGAGTAGAATATGTGTTAGAGTAAGTTCTTGTGAAATACCAAGAGACATTTGATCACTACCGAGGCAGTGAGACCCGTTTTCCATTTTTGAGGCTGAGGTGCTCTATAAATTTGGTAAGATGAGCAGAACTGCATTCTTTAGTCATCACGATTTTAGTTTTTCTCTGAGTGTTACAGCTGTCATCAGCACAGACTTGCCCGGGAAAGGGATTCTGGACCAGTAGAGAATAAAGACACAGGACATAGGTGTTGGGTATGGATGGCCGTGAAGGAACTTAGAAAGGAGCCACAGCATTTTGCCTGGTGTCGGGACACAGTGTGCTGCCTCTTCAGTCGCACCTCCTCTGCGCTGGTGAGGATTCTAGAGGGGGCGGCGCCCACTTGGCTAAGACGTCCTCAAACAGCGATGCCATCTGAGCCACTGCCTGCCACTCTGGCTTTGGTGATTTTGGCTCTGGAACACAGCTACAGGCTTTGATGGGGCAGTTTATAAAATGCCGTGTGTACACTGTGCTTTTAGATTTGCTTGTAAAATCAAGACGTAGCTGAGGCATGATGCATAATTATATTTTTATTAGTGTTAGTAATCCCTTTTTAAATTCAAGCAGAAAAAGCATAAAAGTTTTTCAAGTTGAGAGGGCTTTTTTTGTTTGTTTTTTGGCTAGAGTCTTTCTGTGTAGCCCAGACTGGCCTCCAACTCAGTATTTTCTTGCCTCAGCCTCCCAAGTGTTTACATTACAGGCAGGTGCCACTGTACCTGGTCACCACTCTTGGTTAAAGAGACATTTGAAAAATTTATTTTTAGTACAGTATATGCCTTTTATGTCCAGGTCAGATTTCTTAAGGGATAAGAGAGTAGCCAGGAATGAGAGGGAAGGGAAGGCAGTGTCCACAAGAAATTTGGGCTGCTCCGTGCACCTATACCAGGTTTCTCACTGTACCTTCACTGGCATCAGTCTAATAGCTGCAGCCTGCGCCTTCCCCAGGCCCACGGGCTGCCTCCTGCTGAACCGCTGCAGGGGGGCCTGCTGTGTGACATGACGGAATGAGGTCATCTTCCCACCTCTTATTTCTGAAGGGTGTGTCTGTCCAGTTATTACTTGTTCATTGAACCTAGAGCTTTAGAAACCAACAGCTACAGTACAAGCTGTAATTATTGATGTCTGTTTCATATTCTTCTGTAAGTTCTGGCATTTGATCAAGAAGTTAATATATCACTTCATCTTCAGGCTAAATGTGTCTCACCTATCAAAGTTTTATTGTTTGATGGATAGCATACAATTATGACTGCTCAGAAAAAAAGTTTTCATTTATAAGGTGAGTGATACTAGAAGAAGTAATTATGGATGTCACAAGGAATGGTGACACAATGAAGCTTTGAATGTCTTTGAATTCCTCACTGCATGCTGTCTGAGAAACATTCATTGAACACAGATATGTCAGATACTGAACAAACTGGTACATAAAGATGAATAAGCATATTTAATGGAAAATACATGTAAACCAAGTTTTAGACATTTGATTTTTAGATGGGTTATTAGAAAATCAATAACTTTCCTTTGCTGAACACAAACTAATCTAACCTGGTAAATTCAGGATACTGAATTTCCTAACTGGGCTGTATAGCTTAGTGGCCTATCCTGACTTTTGTCTGTTAGCTGTGCTTACTGTAGAGGTGGGACTCAACTGATACAGTATGACTCAGAAATGAATGTAACTATTTGTTCTGTACATGACTTAGTGATTTATAAAGTTTTTCTTAGATTGTGTCAGTGATGGGTTTATATTGGAAAGGTTAACATCACGTTGACTGCCCATATCAGGGAAATGCTGAATGGTGCTATAAACGTGCCCCTGGCCCTCAAAAAAATACAGTGCCTCAAGCACAGTAGAAGTTTATTCATGGGACAATAATGATCCAACATCCAGGGCCTCTGCACCATGAGGTCTTTCAGACTTGGAATGATGGTCACTCTCTACCTTATTTTCCTGGTATTCCTGGTTACTGCCACACAGTCAAGTGGAAGGGAGAAGGGCAGTCATGGATGTTTTGTGTCCAGCTGGAAAGTGGAACTCATTACTTCTCGCTTTGCACCGGTGAGAATTTCGTTACTTCCCCACACCCACCTTCAAGGGAGTCTGAGAATGTAGGCCAGTTATTTCCAAGAAGAGGAGGAAATAAACTGTAGTAAATAGCCAGTAATATCTGCCACGTTGCCTCAGTCACACATGATGTTAAGCATGAAATTTAAGTTTTGCTGAAGTTAAATAACATAAAGTGCTTTTTGTGACTTAATATAGTCGGTTTTACTTAGATGTGTTGACAGAGCCGAGTCAAAATAGCCACTCATCTTACCAAGTAGTGTGCATGGTGTCAAGAGTATAGGAAGTGCTGAAGTGGAGTTCCATGCTTAGTGAGGCAGAGTGGCACTCAGCAAGTCAGATGGGACTGTTGGGACTGCACCAGGTAGACAGTCAAAGCAAGCGCTCCCTGGCAGAAGGAGCAGCATGATGCACTTGAGGTGCAGCAAGGAATCTAGCACAGAAGAGTAAGAGGAGAGGGGAAATGGAGCTCAGAGTTGGCTGGAACCATGCTGGCTGTGAATCTGTTATCGAGTCTGGTTGTGTGCGGTGACTGCTGGATGCGTATGCATGGTGATGAGGATGAAGGTGGCTTTTGATTACCAGTAAATATTACATTGCTAATTCAGTCTTACCAAAACAAACATCTTGTAATGTATTTGGTAATGTATTTGATAATGTAGGTCATATTTAGACTGTCGCAGTATCTGGGAAATGTTCAGGAAGTGTCAGGGGGACAACTGTATGTAGAAACTGAAGTCAAACAAGCAAGACAGGTTGAGGGAGAGATGTTTTCAAAGGTGGCCTGTCAAGAGCAACATGCCACTGAGCTGTCAAGTAAATGGATGAGGGAGAGGTAGCTGTTAGTGCAGCATCAGATGGCGTGGGGGATTCTGGCCAAATTAAATATTCAAGTCAGAATCACAGTATATGGTGTCTTAGGTGGATTTCGTAGAAAAAGTGCCTCGGTCTCTTGCAAGTGATTTATGAACACAGGCTTTTCAGAAAAACCTGTGACGGGGAGAGCAAAGCTGGAAGGAAGGCAAGCGGCTGAACAGGGTGAAGCCACTGTTTGGGGAAGGCACTGTGAATCTGGCTTACAGCAGAGAATCTGCCTTTACACCTTTGAGTCAGTCCCTTGGTGGCAGGGCAAAGGTCCTTCCCCAGTGGAGAACATACAGCCAGGAAGGCGGCCTGCTGCGAACTGTTAGCAGGCAAGAGAGCACTAGAAAATGGGTACACTGACTCCATAAAGTGATGGGGTCTGCTGTGGAGAGCTACCCAGAAGGAGGGGTGCAAGTGTGCCCTGGGCAAGACATCCCTGTCATTGTTACTGGACAGACCTATTCAAGGGAGATCTAGTTAGAGTAGCATGCAGTATTAAACTTAAGGGCAGGAGAATTTAAACTCTACACTCTACTGGTTATTATGATCAAATGAGAAAGGCTAGATGAACGCCTGCTGTATTTGAAATCATCAGTATTGTGACTACTGACTCCAAGAATAAATTATTTGAGGCTCATCTTAAATCTCCTTACTGCTCTAGGTTTTTCTTGACATTCAGCACGGAAATCATGTCCTCAAAAGCATCCTGTTACATAGATTTCTGAGCTCTGACAGATCTGAGTCTCCAAGCAGGCCATGCAGATCTGTTTTGCCTTGTTTTAAACCTCTGTGATACTCATGCAGCTGGTCTTGTGCAGAGCAGCAGGGCAGTGTTTATATGGGATGAAATGGATGGGGGGACAGATGGGGACGCACATGCATATACAGAGCCCTTCCATTCAAACTATTTGGTCTTGATATCCTTAATATCCGTTACTGATTGCAAACATAGCCTTGGAAATATTGTTCAACTGAAAATGTTTTAAACACTTCGAGAATGTATTGTTACATATGCTCCAAACTTGCATTATGTCTACATATATCCTGTAAATGTCTAGCATATCAGAAACCTAAACATTTTGACTGTTTTCATACAATGCTCTTGGCAGCATCCTTCTAAGGAAGCCAAGCATGTGTTAAAGTTTGTTGTTTAGATGAGGAAACTTAGGTGCTAGGAGATTTATAGAGAACTCTGAGGTTATACGTCTATCATAAAAGGGCCAGGATTAGAATATGGGCCAGGCCTTTGTCCTTTCCCCTTTCCCCTATTCCAGTGTGCTAAAAGTTCGTGTATTGGAAACTTAGTCCCAAAATTTAAACGTTAATGGTATCTCAGTATGGAATTAGGATTAGATAGAAGTTGTGACAGAGTAGCCCGGGTGATGGATTAATGACTGTCAGAAGAGGAAGACAGACCTGAGCTTGCAAAGTTGCTCTGTCTGTCCATGTGATACCCTCCACCATGCAGTAACGCAGCAAGAAGGCTCTCACTACATGCCGAATAAGCCACCATGCTTCGTACCTCTCAGCCTCTGTGGCCATGTGCCAAGTAAACTATACTTTATGAAATACCTCAGATAATTTGTTATAGAAACAAACAATGGACTCAGATACAGGTGATGCTTGAAGTGTGATCGATGCTCACCTAGAAGCAGAGTCACTTGTTAAAAATGTAAACTCTAAGCTTCTTACCTGGAGAAAGAACCTGGGGATTTTGCATTTTAATAAGCTCTGTGACCAGTGCATACTAACAAAGATGTGTTGTCTTAGAGTAGCACCTTCTTCCTACTTGGGGAGGCTGGAATAGGAAAGAAACAAGCCAACAAAACTTGGACATGTCTTACCACAGATCATAGGGAGGTGTAGCATGTAATACAAATACATAGATGCTCACATCCCCAAACAGGCTGGCTCTACTCAACAAACCACTTTCATTACAAAAAAAAAGGAGCAGAAAAGAAAGGCACCATGTCAAAGAACTCAGTTGGAATCCTTACTTGGTACTTGCTTCCTTGCCAGCAGTACTCAAAAAAAGAAAAGAAAATCCAAAGTCTGTGTACATAAAAGTTCTATTCCCAGTGGTGGAGGGCTTAATTAGAGCCCTCAGATGTTTGTATGCACCTTGGAAAGCATTTTTTTGAAATTCAGATATTACCAGAAGTGACTCCAACAGTTCTTACAGTTGAAAACCTTGTAACTTGTGCAGCTCCGTGAGGAGCAAGCTGCCTTCTGCAGCATTCGGTGTCTTGGTCCCTTCACCTCTGGAGTTGTGTGGCCATGAAGGCGGCTTGGTCATCTCCAACTGCCTGGGTGGCATCAGAGGATTTTCCCAAGTTACATCAGATGACAGAATGATACACCTGGCTGGTGTATCATCCATTCTTGGAGCTATCAATTTTATCACAACTATTATTGGAGAATCTGGAAGAAAGGGCTTCCCCTTCTGGTTTTATTGGCACATTCCTTCTATAAGTGTCTATTAAGGACTTGTGATGTGCGAGGCACTCTCCCAGGCACTTGGCATGCTGTACTGAGCAAAATCGACTAGCCCTGGACTTCATGGAGCTCATATTCTAGTGGGAAACACAGATAATTAAACAAACTGTGACCCCAAGGCAGAGCCCAAAGCAAGGTCCCCACTGGCAGCACCATCATCTGGCAAATGCACAAAGGCAATTTCCAGGCCCCAAGCAGAATCTGAATCAGAAACTGTTGTAATAAGACCTCTAGGAGATTCTCGTGCACACTCAAGGTTGAGAGCCACTGTGCTCTCAAAGGATGACAAACTGTGGAGTAAGAAGAGAGGCCCAAAACGGCATGTTGCTGACAGTAGAGAACACCGAAGTAATGAAGGTGAATCACACTGGGCGATGGAGCAGCTCGTATTGGAATTCCAGCTCTACTATCTAGGTGGTAAGCTCAGGCGGGTTACTGAATCCTTCTGTATTTTACGTTCTTCTGAAAAATGGAGATAATAATACTCATTTGATAGGGTTGTGAGGATTAAAAGGATTAACAAAGATGAAAGTACTTAAAGTAGAACCTGACACAGCAATCAGTGTTTGTTGGGACACAATTCTCCAGATAATATTTGCATTTTGATACAGCTTACAAGCAAGGCACAAAGCATTGTGCAGTACGTTTTGCTCCAAACTGTTTGCCAGATGTTTGTAAATAAGCAGCCTTGGACGACTGAGATAGTGTCTCTCTCTGGGGCAAAGAATAGCCAAACTTACTTCTATGACTAGATCCCCTAAGCTCAGGGTTCCTTTCTAATGAAACCATGCAGTGTACACAGTGTCACACTATAGGAAGCAGTGCGAAAAGGCTTACACTATAGCTACTGCTATTGCCCTGGGTAATAAATTGCGCTTTGTCTGTCTCTGACAAGAATGTAGTGACTTTTACCAGCATCCGTGAAACGAGAAAACTAACTTGCTAACAAGTAGGATGAAATCTTAAGATCCTTCACAATTCTTGTTTGTTAACATTACTGTACTTATTATCCACTGTGTGGTGATTTTCTAGAAGAGACTGAAGTATAATGGTGACTTTAGTTTTCAAAGAATTCCCAGATGAACCAAGAAAGGTAAGTCTGCATATATGTGACATGATAGACATACAGTGATAGGGAAGCACAGGCTTTGGAATAAAATGAGTTTGAATCCAAGCTCTGGGTGTTCACTAGCTACAGAAACTCTCGAGGCCTCAGTGTCTTATTTATAAAGTGATGTCGATAATGCTTACTTTGTAAAGTTGTTGTGAACGTGAAGATAATACATGTGCAGAGTTTATCACAAGACCAGACTTGCAGTCATCATTCAATTACTAGTACTGGTTCTGCTGTCTTTCTATCCTTAGGGTTTGGCCAGAGCATTTTCTGTCCTCTCCCTGGATCTTTGGGGAAGTAAAGCCTGGTACTGTACTACATTCCAGGTGGAATCTGTTTTCTTTGAAAGCACCTCAACTTCAACTTAGCATATCCTTGGACTTTGCCTGAAGAATTTCCCAAAGCTGAATGTCTCTAGGTGGGGTAGGTGAAGGATTGGCTTTAGAGTCAGCACTTAGTTCATACATACGTTGAGGTTTAGTACAATAATATAATTTGAAGTTTATGTGGTTGTTTATGAAGATTTTATTAATGGGCACCAAAGCTGTAGTAGACAATGTGTGTTCAGCCAGTGCTAATCAGTGTCCTAGGCTGCACAGTTATTTGTTTTCCATGATGTATCCCCTGGACCTTTCCCAGTGACTCGGATTTGCTTAAGTGTTCAATAATTGTCTATTGACTGAATTGATGAAAAAAGAACTACCAACTTCTTTTTTTCCCTTCATCTTTACTTTGGAGATATATTTCTGCATTAAACTATCCTCAACATATTTTTCTGGAAGCAAAAATTCTTCCACAAAACCCATTTCCTCATCTTCTCTTCCACTGGATTTTAAACTACTGAAGGCTAAGACCCACTCTAGATAGATATACCTGTGAACATAAAAAATGAATTTTGTGCACAAGTTCAGTGGGTCACAGACCTCTGTACTTCCCTAATCTATTTATAGAGGACTCTGCTTAAACACTTTAATTCTTGGGTGTCCAGCTCAGAGGTGGCTAGGAAATCACTTCCCTTGATCTGCCCCCAATCAGTAAGGGATCATGGACAGTCTGCACTATTTCCTTCCTCTAGTCAAGGCAACATAACACTAACAATCCACTTGTGATTTAAGGGTAGCTAAGGATTAAAGCAACTGGGGTATTTTGAGGGGTTCCTTGTTATAATTTTCAAGACAAGCTAATAAAAATGTTACTCGTAAAAATAGCTTTATTCAGTGTTATTGGCCATGCTTCCAGTCCTAAAAATTCTAAGCGTAATATTCCTAACCATATTTCTCTTCTTTTCCACTTTCTTGTTGTGAAAAAACCCAAATGTCAAAGAATTATCATCGTCCTTTGTCCTTAGGGACCTGAGCAGTCAAGACTCTTCTGGAAGCAGAAAGGTAGATAAGAGGCAACTTTACAAAACTAACCGTTATTGAGTAACGGATTGGCAGGAAGGAGAACTTGAAGATGGAAGTGGGGCAGGTAAAATACTTAAGTGGTACCACCCAAAGGGAGAACCTGAAAAGTTCGGCCACAGATTTTCTGAGAAGATGAAAGTCTAAGCATTAGCATATTCAGGAATTCAGCAGAGAGTTTTCCCCATTTACGTGTTGACAAAAAGAAGGATCCAAAGTCCAAGACAAAGAATAAAATTATGGGAGCCCAGAGGAAATTGTTACTTTCACATACACCGTCCAGGGGGCTGGGGAAAGGATTACCGCCATTTTGGCTTCTGTTGAGTGGAGCAGCAAAACATTGTCTGGTGGTTGCTAGGCAACTAGTAGCCCATCGCTGCCCTTTTCCATTAAACATTATCTGCCTTCTTAGATTGTTTTAATTTATTTTTTAAACAGGAAAGGTAATGCAACAGAGAATTACTAGTGAGACCTAACAGTGAAAATGTGTTTGAGGTTCTCAGATCAGTGAAGGCTTTGCAAAAGTTAGATCACTCTTTGCTGGGATGTTGGAGACAGTAGCAGTTGACTGAAACCTCCCCAAACATTTCATCACTTGTCCTCAGGTTTCATGAAAATATCCATCACTGGATAAATAACAGTAGTCTTTGATGTTATAAAACTGACAGCCTGCAATCTTTAGCTTGATTTGCTTGAATAATTTCCCGTCTTCTGCTGTGACCTGTCCCAAGCTACAGCCTGTTCTACAACAGTGTAGTTGGCAGTGGAGAATGGTGGTTCTGGGGAACAAAAGGACTTCTGGCTGTGGTCAACTTTGCAGATACCTAAAAGCCTAATACAGAACCTGAGCTTAGACACATAGCAATAACCCTTGTTTATTAAGGCCCAAACTGTGCTAGTACTATATCGACATAATGTCCCTGACTTGACAAGGTGGGCCACCTGGTGAGAGGGAAGAGAAGACTTGTGCAAGTTATACATCTGTACAGAATTTAAGGTTCCCATCTTCTGACAGGGCAATGAGGTGTGAGACTGTGGCTCCCCCTCCCCTTGGTGTACCTAATGCCTGCTAATAGCAGAAGCATAACAGATGCTTCTGATTCCTGTAAAAATAGTTGAGGTTATTAGCTCACGAGTTCCCAGGTGATAGTGGCCAATTGCATGAGATGTACATTTTAAGCTCTGCTGTTGGCTGGATGTGAATAGGTAGATGAGTATGTAGTGTTGAGGGAGAGGGAAAAGTTGAAACCAGAATTTTGCATAAAGATTCAGTGAAATAAGAATTTCCTTCAATTATCTATTCATTCAGCATATATTTAGTGTCATATATCAGTATATGCCAGATTCTGTATTAATTCACGAGATAGAATGGCGAACCAAAAAAGGAGTGGGGGCGGGCGGGGAGGAGGAGGAAGAGAGGAAGAAGGAATATGATGAAGTCACTTTCCCCTCATAGCTTACACTCCAGTTCACAAAAGAGATGTCATCAAAGGACCACTCAATTCCCATGCTACCCAGGACAAATGCTATGAAGGAGTTTGAGATCCAGGAGGAAGCACGATAGGGGATGTGACCTGGTTGGGATGTGAAGAGCCAGGGAGACTTCCGGGAGAAGATGATAAAGGAGTTCAGCTCTCCAAGCAGGAAGGAGAGAGCCTGAGAGGGTGTGGAAACGAGCTTCCCACAGCAGGAACAGCCTCTGCGAAGAACCTGTGGAGGGAGGGAAGGGACGTGGCATGATTAGAGGCTGGGCCAAAACTCCTGTGGTCACTAACATTTTTCAAATTCACATCGGGTCCAGGCTCAGAGATCACAGGGTGACCTCTGAACCCACCTGTCCCTACTCCTCACAGCAGTCAGCTCTGGCGTGTCCTTGGCCTTAGGGGACATTGCTCATGGCCTTCTGCCTCTCTCTACATCTGTTACCCCCTCTCAGCAGCATCACTGAGTCACAGCCTTCATTTTTCTCTGTCGTTGATGAGTGTTTGCTTAGAGTTTTATCTCTTCTGTAGTCTTCTGCTGCACCCAAATGGACTATGTGTCTGGAAGAGGCTGCGCAGCTCAGGAAAACAGGTCCCCTGCAACGCAGCCACTTGACCACTGCACTCTAGGGATGCCACCCTTTTTTCTCAGAATGACACTGGTCTAGCTGTGCTCCCTTGAATTCTGTGCAAACCTGATGATTTACTGGCCTTTGGTGCCCTATAGATATCCTAAAGGAAAACACTAATAGACCTTAGTGAAAAAAATAACCCCTATTATCATTATCATTCATATATTTTTATTATCATCCATTACTTAAAAGAACCAATGATAGACAATTCCTGAGTAATTATTTCACAAGGATGACTCAGTGAATCCATTAGCAAAATTCTTTTAGAAGGGTGAGATACTGTCCAGCCACTGTGGAAATCAATATGGAGATTCCTCAAACAACTAGAACTAGAGGTTCCATTTGATCCAATTATTCCCCTACTGGGGATCTTTCCAGAAGAGTTAAAATCGTCATACCACAGAGATATATGCACAACCATGTTTATAGCAGCACAGTTTGTAATAGCTAGGTCTTGGAAACAACCCAAATGCCCAACGACCAATGAATGGCTAAAGAAGATGTGGCTTTTCTACACAATGGAGTACTACACTGCCATAAAGAAGGATAAACTAGAGTCATTTGTATGTAAATGGATGTTCCTTGAGAATATACTACTAAGTGAAGTAAATCAGACACTCATGAGCACACATCGAATTGTTTCTTTGATATGAGAAACCATAACTGTAAATAAGGACAAAGTAGTGCAACGGATATCATATAAAAGGAAGATAATATACAAAGGAGAGGAGTACCAGAAAGAGGGAAGGGGGGAAGGCAGGAAGGGAAAAAATGGAAAGAAAGGGGAAAGGGAAATCAAGGAGAATTGTAAATAAACCTGCTGTAAATAGGGATGGAGGGAACAGAAGGGGGGGGAGAACCAAGAGACACCATGTACAGGTACAAAACAAACATGTTAAATGTGATCAATATATGGACAATGTACCAATACATGTTCTTGGTTAAAAAATAAAATAAAAAAAGAAGGGTGAGATACTGATCAGCAAATATAAAAATTATCAATTTGGCTACTGTAGTAAACCACATTGAGCATGGAATCCACCCATTTCCTTAAGGCCAGATTTTCCTGTGCTTTCAGTTTTTAATCAAAGAAGTCATTTCTATAGAAAATATCTAAGCAGATGGTTTTGATTCACTAGAACTTTGAAATTGTTACATTATCCTAATGACCCTGTTAAATTATTATTTTTTATAGGAAAACATAAAATGTTATTGATCTGGAGAATTTTAGAGGGATTAGGGTCCAGCTTTTCAAACTGCAGTAAATACATCTTGAAACTCACAAATTTGGCCTTTTAATATTTATGGTGTTCCCCAAAATGGTAAATGACTGGAGTTGCCAGTGACTACGCTGTTCATTAAAGCATCCTTGCCTGGAGGGTCACAGCTGCTATGCCCGCTGGGCTGCATGCTCACATCCAGGTGGGCACACACTCTCTGTGCTAGACAGCGGAGCCTCAGTGCCTGCCTCCACTGCCCAGACCTGGCCTGTGGTACGTGGTGATGCAGCCTGGGGCCACCCTGAAGACTGCCCATCCAGCCTCTGTAGCAGGGTCTTTCAGAGACAGACCAGGAGGATACATACATAAAGATAGATAAGTGAGTGAGGAATCATTAAGACAATTGGCACACACGATTATAAACCTGAAAAGTGTCAAACAGGCCATGTGTAAGCTGCAGACTGCAATCCAGGTACTGCAACTCAGTCTGAGGCTGAAGACCTGTGAACCCAGTGAGGTTGGGGGAGACTTGTGTAAGTCCTGGAATCTGAAGGCCAGAGAGCCTGGAATTTTGATGTCCAAGGACAGGAAGAGAAGGCTGTATCCTCACTTTTCCCCCTGCTTTTGTTGAGTCTGGCCCCTGCCACCTGGATTGTGCCACCCACATCAAGGGCGACTGACTCACATGCCAATCTCCTCTACAACCACCACACTAAAATGAAATGCTTTACCAGAGATCTAAATATTCCTTAATCTAATTGACAACTAAAATTAACCATCAAAGCCACCAGGACCCTCAAGGCCCAACTTTGGAGAAGTCACGGGATCCTGGTCTGCCCTTCAGTTGTACAGACCCAGCCCTCTGGTTTTGTTGGAGTCACAAAGTATTCTCCTGCAGGGAGGTTGACTTGTGCTGACTTAACTTACAAGGGTCTGATTCATGTAAACCAGATGCTAATTTATTAATTTACAAGACTCAAACCTGCCCAGAAACTGGGCAGAGTCTCTTCTTAGGAAAAAATGGCCCAGGAAGCCAAAATCACAATCTGCCATATTTAGCTGTGATGGCTCCCTTTTCTGTAGGACTGCAGCTGGCTGCTCCAGCCCAGCCGTCAACACCAACACCGCCATTTCAATGGACACCTTTATCTTCTGCAGTGTCAGTGGCTTCCATCAGATTCCTCTACTCTGCCTGCTGCTAAAGTGACTTTGTATGTATGTCTGTGTTCCGAGCTCTTAAGCACAGATAGAGTTGTCATTTTATTCTCTAGGGTGCAGCTAATTTCAAGTTCTTGGTGGTGGGGGTGGAGGTCCTCAGTGATAGCCGGTTGTACCACCTTCAATTCACATATATAGACTATATATCTACAGCCTGACTTTAATATGATTCTTAACTGAAAATTTTGATTTCTGATGTATATGCAGCAAAATTAATTAACCCTAAGCATATAGCTTGATGGATTTGTATGTAATTCCCTTGGGTCAAGCTTGGGTCAAGCTATTTCCAGTACCTCTTCCCAGTCACCACTGCCCCTACTAGGTGACCACTGTTCTGACCCTGGATGGTATTGCGTGTCCCTGCACATCACATCAGTGAACCACAAAGTCTGTGGTCCTTTTGGTATCTAGCTTCTTTGGTCCATCTGAGGCCTGAGAGATAGACTCGTGTTATACGGGACTGTAGCATTAATTTATTTCTTGACATAGACAAATGGATCTTATGTTCTGACCACTCATTAGCTTTCATAGGTGCATCTCTATGTGATACAACTGACTGAATAATTTCAAATTACAATGAGCTACAGGTGTCCATTCAAACTAGCATGGTATTTCATGCTTACGATGCCAGCCGTTCGACAGGATGAGGCAGGAGGACCACAGGTTTGAGACTAGCCAGGGCAATTTAGCAAGACCCTGCCTCAAAATAAAATTTAAAGAGTGCTGCATATAGGGGTTAGGGATTTAGCTCAAGTGGTAGACTGCTTGCCTGCAAGCGCCAAGGCCCTGAGTTCAATCCTCAGCACCACCCCTCATGCATGCACACAAAAAGTGCTGTATCTCTATGGCTCATTGCTAGAGCACTTGCCTGAGAGGTGTCCTAGCTTTGATTTCCAATACTGCCAAAAAAAAGTGTTTCTTTTTAGGATTATTTGTTTCAGTTGCAGTTCTTGAGCTTTAAGTCACGCTAGCACCATGACTGTCCCTCTGTACTGGGGCCCCAGATTCAGAAGGCTTCAGAGACCAGGCAGATGACGTCTGTGAACGATGAAGTTGGAACAGGGATTGGTAGAGCAAAGGTGGGCTACTATACCAGATGTTCTGTTTCAAGAAGCAGAAGACCCAGATCTGTATGAAAAAGTTCTTGCTTTTTAAATTTCCCAAACTTAGCAGCTAGGTTGAGGATTATAGAGACCAACATTTTGAGAGGACTAGTATTTTCCATTTGCTGGCATGTATAAAAGGTCAGCAAGTTTGTTCATTGTTCCCATCCTACCACTTCTATCCTTGGCCATATTTTTTAATTCCCTAAGCTATTTGCTCTAATTTTTACCTGTTAAACTAGTGAAATCTGTAAGATGGTTGTGATGATGGCAAAATAATTCTCATATTTTTCCAAATCTCCACATTAAAAAAAAAAGACTCAGCATCTAGATATCCAAACAACAAACCGAACATGGAAGTGCATAGGGAAGCAAACCCTCACAACTTCAAGACCTGCATATCACCAGCATCGCTGCAGCAAAAAGCAGTGGAAAGAACTGAGCATCAGAAGGACCCGTGCAGACTTCCAAACAGTCACCAGGCATGCACGGGAAAGCACAGCAGGACAATTTGAGAACAGGGCAGGTGAACCTGGGAGGGTGAGTGCAAGTGGCCTGCAATAAAATTCAAAGAGGCCAGAGCGTACTGGCTTCTGTGAACTCTCAAAACTAAATCCATAGGACTCCCTTTCAACACAGGACCAACAGTACAGGAATCCTGGGAATGAAATCAGAATGGGCAGGATAGGGATGAAGAAGGAAAGAGAAGGTCCAGACTAAAATCGCAAAGGGGAGCAGCCAGGAAATCACAGAATCATCTGTGATTCAGAAAGCACAGCCATCATCTACCTGTCTATGTATTTTAGATGGTGCTAGGATTCAACTCAAGAGTGTCATTTGTGACAGGCAAGTGCTCTAGAAAAGAGCCATATACCTGTAGCCCAAGCAACCATATTTTTGAGAGAGAGAGAGAGAAAGAGAGAGAGAGACTGGGACAGACAGAGACACAAGAGAGAGAGAGAGAATCAGAAGTGCTATGCAGTTAGAAAATTTCTTCAAATCAATCTTTCCTCTAAAAGTTTAGGAAAACTAAAGTCATATATAAATAAACAACAGAAATATTAAGGACATTTATGAGTTGTTATAAAAAAGGAGAACAAGGAGCAGAATAACATCTCCAAAGACAATGAAGAATAAAAGCGTTCACCCAAAAGAACCAAAGCTAACTAACATTGTAAAGCGCAACTTTAAAACAGGCTAAAAGACATAAGACAATGACATAGGATGTGAAAAAACAACATAAGTCAGAAAAACTCAGGAGTGAGGTGTCAGAATACATAAGAAAGAATGCAAAATAAAAATAATGTTAGAAATGAATAGCAAACTAGAAGGAACAGAAAAGAAGTAAATGACAATATCTTAAGAGAAATAGGAAGTGGAAAGGAGAAAAATTTCAAACATGAGATTTATAAGAAGATATCAAATGAATTCAAGAGAAAAAAATGACAAAAATTGGAAATTAGGCAACTAAGACACAAAATGTAGATGATAGAAATCTCAAAGAAGAAAACCATGCAAGAATCAGAACAATTATCAAAAATTCGGCTTTGAGCAGTGTTTTCAGAATCTGGAATGAAAAAGATTTGCAAAGATGTCATTGGATTAATTTTATTTATTCAGGAACTGGAGATTGAACCCAGGGCTTTATCCAGCCCAGGCAAGTGCTCTATTATAGAACCAACCTCCAGCCAAGGATGTCAGTTTTAAAAAGCTGAATTTTTTTGTGCTATGTACATGTACAAATTCACCACAATAAATGTAATCATAGTGTACAGCAAACATGTATTAATAAAAAGCAAATAGATAAAATAATATGTACATTGTAAAGCTTAATTATTGGGGATATCTTCAATTCATTTTCCTTATTTTAGTTGCCCTCCCTTCACTTTCACTCCTTGAAGTGACCAGGCCACAGATTCCTTACCTTTCGAGCAGCGAGTTGATCTAGGCTTTCCCCACTCCTACCTTAGGATTTAATCATCTAAGTCTGCTCTCTCCTTTCCAAGTGTTTCCTTTTTCATTTTATTGTCCTTGTAGATATTGCCTTTTAAAAACAACACTTTTACTGTTACTTGGTGGAAGAAATAAAACTTGCTAAGTTCCATCATCCATCTTTTACCTAGAAATCCCTCTTATTTTTCAAATAAGCTTTACTAAGGTATAATTATACACAATAAACAACATAGGTTTAAAATGCACAATTTGATTAGTGTGCATAGAAGTCTGTACCTGTAAAACCTACTACAATTAAGATACAGAACATTGCCACTCCTCCAAGATTCCCTGTGTCCCATTAGCAATCCATCCTTCCTCCAGTCCTCTGGGGCAACCACTAATTTGCTTTTTATCACTACAGATTTCTATAATTTTTCCACTTTCATCACTAGAGATTATTTTATATATTTTTATTCTTTGTAAATTCTAAAATTATATGACATGAAATCAAAAAACATAAACCCTTCTGGATGAGAGTCTGGCTTCTTTCACTCAGCATACTGACTTTGAGATTCATTCACGCTGTTGTGTGTACCAGCAGTTAATTCCTTCACATTACTAAGTTTTATTCTGTTGTGGGCTCTAGCACAATGTGTTCGTCCACTCTCCTTTTGAAAGACATTTGGTTGTTTTCAGCTTTAAAAAGCTGCTCAGAACATTTGTAATGAGTCTTTGCATAGGTTTTTCATTAGTTTGCAGTTGAACTATTTCAATAGATTCTCACTGGTCTTGCTGTCTCCAGCCTCATCCTGCATCCATACAGCCCACACATTGCTTCCAGAACAGTCTTCAAAGGCGAAGCTCTGATCCTATCATGCCTCTGATAATATCTCCTAGTCTGTAAGTAAAGGTCAAAGTCATTGCTGAGAACATTAATATCTCCTTTTACACCACTCACAACTCACCCCTGAGCACCTTTTCTCTGTCCACATCAAATCCCACATTTCTCTGGATACTGCCTCTCCATGGGCCGTCCTCCTGATAGTCCAGCAAGGCCTTTCCCATTGTGGTACAGCACATGCTTTGCAAATGTTATTGGTTGGAGGAAGGACTGTTTCCTTCTTGAAATAAAAATTGGTTTCTATCCCCCCTTGAATTTGTAGTCACCTTTTTGGCGCCTCTTACACACTCAGTACTTCACACAAAGGAGGTCCACTACCTTTTAAGTAAACAAGAGAGTGCATTAATAATTCTGAGTGTACAATGGAGTACTACTAAGTTATAAAGAAGGCTGAATTTGAATCATTTATCAGAAAATGGATGTACCTTGAGACCATAATTCTAAGTGAAACAAGTCAGACACAGAAAGTATATATCTCATGGTTTCTCTTATATGAGAAACTCGAAGTATAAATAAAGAGCAAAATAAAAAGAGAGATGGTGGGAAACAGAGACTGCGGAGATGGAAAGGGGCAATGAGGATGGGGATATGGGAGGAAGAGGTGGAGAAGGAGAAGTAAATCAGATCAGCATGCCACATGCATATGTACCAGTTGCCCACAATGAATGCATTTGTTGTGTCTTGTAAGCATGTATTAATAAAACAAATGGGCTTGCAGAAAAACAAGTACTCCCCAGTAACCCCTAAACAAAATTATGCCATGTGCAGGAAAGTTTCAGCAGAGTGTAGTTTATTCTGTGCCACTGGGATGTGCCATAAAACGTGTGAGTTATCCAAGTGACCTAAATGTACCAGCATTTAAAATATTAAACCATTTTAAGGAAATATTTCTAAAATGAGTTAAAAATGTCTCCACTTTCTTGAGCAGATTTAACTGTGCATAATTTAGACCTTTTAATAGGTTGGGGCAATCACTGTAATCACCAGTAATAGGTTTGTATGGTAGAACACAGATGTCTCTGGGGCAATTGTGGACACAGAGCTTTTACCCCGCCGTGGAATGACCCCATGCAGATCTACTTTTGTGTTTTTATTTCCTTTCTCCATTAGGCGGTCAGCACGGATGGCACAGAGCCCAGTTGTTGCTCTACGTTATTCATAATTACCTGCAGAATGAAGAGAATCAGTTTTGTTCAGCTGCATAGGCTTAGCAAATTCTTAAAGAGATCATGTCGTTTTTTAATGAAATTATCCCAGATACAATGTGTAGATTTGCTCATCAAGGAGAGGTGGTTGTTAGTTTATGTAGATTATGTCCCAAACAGAAAAGAAGGCCAGAAAGAAATGAATCGGGGCTGGTTAGGAGCAGAACTGAGACCTGAACTAAGTTCCCCAACTCTGACCCCAGGACTTAGCACCTCCCGCCAATTTATTTGAAGGAAGTAAAAAGTACAGTTTACTCAGGCTTATGTTTATCTTTTGGGTGGCTGAGCATCTGGAAGCATAACCATTCCATAATATTTTTGCTGTCCAAATATTCATTAATGTGGGTCTCCCAAACTTCTGATGAACTTTTTTGAGACAGAGAGATTGACAACTCTACCAGCAGGTGGCAAAGGGGAAAAGGCCAGTTCCTGGTGTGCTTGTCCCTGAAGGGGCAGCTCAAAAATTGGTAGGAGTTACGCCATTGTACACTATGGACTCAGCTACCAGATTTACATGTTAGTTTTCCTCCTACATCAGTTCTCAGTTCTGGGCATATGTTCAGGTGACGTGGGGTAAAAATGTCAGTAAGATCAAACTGTAAAAGGGCTTATCCTGGTGTGCAGACCTTCATGGTTGCCTATGCAATTCCATTGCCGTTTCTCACTTCTGTCGCCCTGATTTTGTTCAGAATGCTGAGACGATTTAAGTACATATGCTCCTAGCCTTCTTTGCAGCAAGATGACCATTGGACACATGTCTGACCAAGAGATGTAAGCTCCACGGACAGGGTGAAACTAACAAGGGTGCCACAGTATTTAGGGGGAAGTGTATCCATTCCCGTTGTTTACTTTGAAAAGCTCCAAAGTCAATAATATGAATTAATGGATGGAAAGAGGGATAAACAGCTCAATAGAAATCTAATAAAACATGGAGGGTTGATGCGGTAATGGCAGAACCTAGCTGTCAGGTATACAAAATTTCCTGTAAGATACTTCTAAATTTACTCTATTTAAAATATTGTCAAATAAAATTTTGAGAAATAAACTTCCCATAGAGAAGGCTTTTGGCTTTTCTGGACCAACTGTGGACATTTCTGTGGCCAGCTTGTGACAGTGGTGGCTGCTTTGTCTCATGCTGGACCCGAGGGGCAGGAAGACAGAGGACGTGGGTCCTTGATGAATTCTTCTAACATTTTACCAGGTGTCGTTTTAGACCTTTCCCTGCATGAGGAAAGTCAACCCTAATGTTTAAGACAGTATGGGCTGGGTTTTCTGATTCCCTTGGAAACTCTAGAAAATGTTACTCAGGATATATAGCGGAGGGATATATAGCGGAGCCCCACACTTCTTCTGTCCTGGATGTTTTGGCAATACATTTGTTGCAATGTTTCTCCTGTAGTCTAGAGTCTGCAAGTCTCAAAGTCATTACACGGACTTTGAGAGCCGTGGTTGATTCCCAAGGGAGGATTTGCACGCTTGTGTGAATGCACCCGGTAGGCTGTGCAGTCACAGGGATCTGTCGATGCCTCACTTTGCAGACACAGACTCGGCCAGGTGGCCGAGGAGTTGTTACTAGGGACAAGGATGTCCAGGCTCCGCACAGTGAAAGCTGCCTTTTGCTCTGGGGAGCAAGCCAAAACAGAAAGCAAAATAGAAACTGTGATTCTCCATCAAGGACTGACCCTGGGAGTTAGGGATTTCCTGAACAAGTTGTTAATGGGAAATGATTCAGTGCCCCCAGTGAAGGGATCCCAGCACAGCGCCAACATGGCGTGAGTCTCCCTAAAAAAGAGAATTCCCAAAGTACAGTCTAATGGCAGAACCCCAACTCTTCTTGCTCGAAAATAAATTACACGAAGAATCCTTCTATTTTTATCATGGGCTAAGTTTTTAAAAAATATATTTAGTAGGTTTCTGGCATATTGTCTAGAAATGGTTGCGCAAAACATTTCTTTCTCTTCCCCCGCCAGGCCCATTTGTACCATCTGCTCTCATTTTAGTTCTGTGTCTCCTGAAGCCAGATTCAGCTCTCTGGCTGTGGTGGTTTGTACGGGAGTGTTGCTGTCTGCCTTTCTTGGGGCTAGGACTTTACTCCAATCTGGGAGTGCTCCAAGCCCTCTGACCGCCACTGTTCCTCTTCCTGCCCCCGTCCTGAGACCAAAGCTCTACACAAGCAGGTTTCTGATCAAGAAACAAGAAAAAGATCCCAGAAGCGTGAGGACTTCTGGAACCTGTGGCACTGGGCTTGGCCCCGTGCCTGTTGTCAGGGAAGGAACTGCACTGCACTCAGGCCCCTTGAGCTCTGTGTACTCGCGGCACCACTGCATGTGCTGGTGTGTGACCCAGAAGACAGCCTTGTGCCCAGGTTCTGATCTCATGGGGAGTGCAGTCTGGGACAGAGATGACAATGCAGGTCTTAGCAGGTGGCCCAGAGGCTCCAGCACTCTAGGCTTCTGGGCTACAGGGCATCCAGAGTGGACTGGGCCATGGTCTCTGATTGTGTTGGTCTCCTAGAATGGCCCTGTCCAGCTGTCACAGGCTCTCAAGCCTCCAGAGGTGCTGGCAGGAATGGGTGGAGAAAGCCCAGCCAGGTCCCCTGGGGTTGGGCAAGTAGGCAGCAGAGGAGCTAGGGTGGCTTTCTGGCTTTTTTTTTCTTTTCTTTTCTTTCTTTTTCTTTTCTTTTTTTCAGGCAGTGTCTCACTGTAATTCAGGCTGGCCTCGAACTCATTATGTAGTCCCCACTGGCTCAAACACATGGAAATCCTCCTGCCTCAGCCCTCAAGTGCTGGAATTACAGCCATGTGTCAAAACACCCAGCTGCGATATATAATTTAGCAGATGTTTTTATCCCCATCTTGCAAACAGCTAAACTGAGACCCTGCAGTATAACGATAAGAGATCTCAGAAATGGTGAGTCACAGAACAACCCATGGCTAACGAGAAGGGGCTAGCACCAGCCAGCACACTTGGTTCCTAGTTTGTGCATTACCCACAGCAGGGGAGAAATTGTCCACCCTGAGGATCAAAGCAGGCTAGTATCTGCAAATTAGAGTTTGAACATCGGAGAGTTAATGTAAAATAAGTAAGCTCGATTGGTGGTCAAAGAGTACTGTAAAGGAAAGGGCTATTTCCTTTCTTCGATGCTTTATATATCACTTCATTCCCTGTTACACTGAGGTTAAAACACACCCCAGCTACACTCACACCACAAATCAAGAACATGTATCTTAGGTCACCTACTAGGTATGGTTAAGCTTTGGGAAGATGTGGGTTCCTTTAATAATCTGAAAAAACTCATGCCAATTTATACATAATTTAAGAAAGAAGCAGAAAACTTTGGAGTTTGGGTAGAGGTTATTCCCACACCTCCAAGTCAAGAACCCTGAATCGGACATTAGACTCTTCAATAACTATTCTGCTCTGTGTGTGTGTGTGTGTGTGTGTGTAGGCATATGCTGGTGTGTGTGTGTATGTATATGAATGTGTGTGTGTGCGTGTGTATGTGTGTGGTTATATATGTGGTGGGGACCTAAGGCTGGGAGAAGTCAAAAGTAAAAGTTGAACATATTCTTCCAGAATCCATTCAGTAGCAGGAATGAGCACAGGGCTTGCTGCTGTTTGCACACGGATCTCCCCATGCGTCGCAGGCCTCCCCCCTCCCCCAACGAAGGAAAGCCCTTTCCTGCCTAGAGCCTGTAGCTTTGGGCCACCTGGATTAGGTGCTTTGGTAGGTATTTATTAACTAGCATTCTTATAACTCCGCAGCCCTTTACCCAGCTTTCTATTCAACTGATGGCAGATTACCCTGTATTGAAACAGAGAGGTTACTATGTCCTGACCTGGATTCTAGTTCCCGAGCTGCTGCTAATCAGATGAGTGACCTTGGTCAAGTCACTTTCCCTCCCCAGGCCTCATTCGCTCAGTTTGACTGTGCCTTTCTGAAGTACCAGAAGCTGAGCTGGAAAGTCATCGGGTTACAAGTTGGATGACTCAAGATCTCCAACCTCAAGGAGCTCTCGGTCTTCTGGGAAACCGTGAACATGAACAAACAAGGGTGATATTTCACATACTTTGCAATCACTGAGGCCTGGGCATCCACCCCTCAGCACAGTCATCCTGGAGCATCCACGTGAGCAGCACCCTGGAAGGCAGCAGGGTGTCTAAAGACCACTGCCACAGTGCAGGTGCCTGCAAGGATCCCTGCTGGCGGGAGAGGGATCCCTGAAGGGTCGATTTCCACTTCTATAAAATGAGAGGTTAGACCAGGGTGGAGGTCAGCCAGCTAGAGCCCAGCCTGTGCATCAAACTGACCTGCCAGGTGTTTTTGTAAACAAAGTTTTATTGAAACACAGCCATGCTCTTTCATCTTCACATCATTTATAGATGTTTTCATGCGACAGTAGAATTAAGTCTGCAAATCCTGGCATCTTCACTATCTGGCACTTCACAGAAAAGCTTGCCAATCCCTGGACTAAGATACCTTCTAAATTTCCGCCCATCACAAAATCTCCATGATTTCCTAAGCAGGTAGATACACAATCTCCATTAAGTGGATTTTAAAAGAAAACTTGGCACAATGTCTTTGTGTCTCAAGGAGACTGTGAGTGTCATTCTGTGAGACAACTGGGACTAGAGACCAAGCCCTTGGAATACAGAAAGTAGGCAGTTCTGTCCTTTGGGGAAACTATTTTTACACTGTACAAAAAGTTCTGCTTATTGCCGTAATGAAGCCCATCAGGGAGTTACTCATGTGTACCAGTTGGTGAGCATGTCCTAGCAATTAAAAGCGACGACACTGGCAGGGAGGCACAGTCCATACCTGCACTCGGGCATGTGAGAGATGGTCCTTGTGCAGACTGAGGGTCCTAAGTGGTGTTTTGGGCTAGCTGGGAAGTCTTGGTCCCCGGGTGGATTTTTTTTGTTTGTTTGTTTTGGTGTTTTTTGGCAAGAATCCAGGAGAAAGCAAGAATCAGTGGCTTGGAACTGGGCTTGTTCCTCAGAGGCTGTAATGATAGCAGGCTCTGCACAGTTCCTTGGAGGATCAGATGAAGCCTGGAGCAAGTAGACAGACCAGGTTTGCCAGATGGGGCTGCATTTCACTCATGCTCCATATCCTTCTCCCTCTCAGAGCATCTTTTCTCTTGATACCTTGAAGGCCAACTCAGAAGGAAGGAAAGAAGGAAGGAAGAGAACAAGGAAGGTAGGAAAGGGTGGAGGGAAGATGTAGAGTTTTTGATTAAAAAAATCAATGAACCTATACTCTTAAGAATGGACAATGAATACCACCTGAAGATGCAGAAAAAACATTATTTTGAAAAAGATTCACCCAAAAAAACAAAAACAGAAAAACTCATTTTAGACAGGTTCTGTTTGATACTTGTGAGAAAATTCAAGAAAACATGGAGCTGCACTATTAAGAAAAGTGAATTTAGGATTTAAATGAGTTTGCATAGTATGATCCAAAATATGTTTTGAAAGCATCTCCCTTCCTCTCTTATCTCTGAGCAAAACTGGCCACTCCTGACCCTCTGTCCCCAAAGCATCTTGTGCCCCACACTCAAGCCAGTCATGTTGCACCTGCCGGGTGCTGTGGGTGGCGAGTCCTTGTGATGCTGTGAGCTTTGAGGAAAGCCTGTACTGGTGAAATCCCTCCTCTGTCGACCATGGTGAGGTCTTCAGACAGAGTCTGGGCACAGCGGAAACACACCCAAGGTCCCTTTTTACTACTAAAATGATGCCAGGAGCAGGTTGCTCCCTCCAGAGAAATGTAGTGAAGATGGGGGAGCAAAAAAGCTTGGGCTGTTGCTCTGTATTGGCAATGACGTCACAAGTCACGAGCTGGCAACAGGAGCACCTGGGCACAGGTACAATGTTGTGAGTTCCTCTTTTTGGTGTGCACACCACCTGCCACACACTGTCACACTCACCCTCCTTGGAGGGTGGGGTGGGGAAAGCTCTGACCTTCTTGAGCCTGTTGGGGGGAAGGTGCTTCTTTGACCTTGAGAGGTTTACTGTTCCAGCATGACATTTGGAATTTCTCCTGTCCTGTCTGAAGGACGTTTCCCAGGGTGGCCTTGGAGAGTCCTCACTGAAGATGGTTTCTCACATGACAGCTTCCATAAAGTTTCCAAGCACCTGAGAAATGGTAAGTGGACTCATCAGGAAGATGGGCTGAGGGCCCCCGCTGCAGAAAGAGCCATGATCAATATTAGGTGCAGAGGCAGGGGTAGGGCAGACATGAGAAAAGTAGCCAGCATTTGTTTCCAGGTCTGGCCTCTAAGGTTTCAGCTGCAGATTAATAAACCACTTCCTTCAATTATCTTTCGGCATGGTCCTGACCATCATTATGTCAACATGTAGACTTCAAACAATCATTGGACTTGATCTTAGCCAAAAGGCCGAGAAGCGTGCTACTTTTAAAGACAAGCACCAGGTGGGAAGTCTTTCCCTTCCTGGATCCCTTCCCTCCACCCTCATCCCTGATTTTGCCACCACCCAGCAAAGGCCTTTCCAATCTCAGGAGGGCTCTCGTTTGTTGCTGTCCCCAGCACTCATCTAAGTCTGTCCATTAGGACATCGTTAGCCTTTGGTGATGACTCCACTCTCCCTGCTCTGCCCTCCAGATGTCTGTTCACAGTGCTGCTGAGATGTGAAGGAATAAGAGGTGGGAAGGCCAAGGAGCAAACCCACGGAGAGCTTCGGCATGGATTTTCCTTGAATTCCTTCCCATCTCCCATGACCCCCTGGTGTACCTCAGAGCCCCCCAGGGGCCCACTTGGGGACCTCTCTGCACAACTTTGGGCATCACAGAATCCACAGTGCCTGCTGCCTCTGGCCCTGTCCCTCTTTGTATAAAGCCCAATGTATTTGTGGCTGTTGGTATGGTGGTTCTGGCCCAGGTCTCTCACAAAGTTTCAATCAAAATGTTGGCGGGGCTGCTGTCATTTGAAGGCTCAACTGGCACTAAAAATGGCTCAAGGTGGCTCAGTCACATGGCTGAAAAATTAAGCTGGCTGGCTGTGGATAGTCTATGCCTCCTGACATGGCCCTTTCCACAAGTCTGCCTGAGTGTCCTCACAAGCTGGAGGCGAACCAAATGACAAGACCCCAGAGAGCACAGGGTGAAAGCCGAGCGGCCCTCATGACCATGCTCAGAAGCCACACGCTATCATTTCCCCAGTGTCCTCTTGATTGCAGTTGGTCCCATTGAGTGTGGAAGAGTCTACCCAGGAGCCTGAATGACAGGACATAAGGATCCCTGGGGTCACTTTGGAGGCTAGTGACCATAATCAGGGTAGGAAGTAAATGTCTAGTGGAAGAATTTTTCTGATAAACAGTCACTGCTGATGTTTGTCCTGTATCTGCTATATTATAGGCACTGTTGAAAGTACTTGCCTATAGGAATTCACTCAATTCAATCTTTCCAACCACCTTAGGTGGTGGGTACCGTGATCCTCATTTTATACGTGAAGAAACCAAGGCACTCAGAGTTTAAATAATCTGCCTGTCTTAGGTTTTCAGAGCCAATGGTCATAAGAGAGCAGATTTAATAGGGGACATTTATAGATTACAATATTCACCCAGAATCCAAATGCAGAAGGTGCCGAATGTCCATCTAGGCACTGGAGACCCAAACGATCCAAATGAGGGCTGGGAGTCCACAGCACTTTCCCATGTACATCCGTGTCTGCACATGATGGCTGGAAAGATCTTCCCTGGAACCAGGATACAATGCTCACAGCAAAGATGACAACCAGAGCTCCTCCGAAGCAACAGCAGCCGTCCTCGACGACAGCAAGGCCCCGAGCTCCTTCCTTGACGAGGACAGCCGAGCCCCCTCTGGAAGAACCAACCGCAGCAGAGCGTCTCCTGGGAAACAGCCTGCCAACTAGCTACGGCTCCCACTCTGCCTTATGTTGCATCAGCAACAACCCTCAGGTGGATCTCGTACGCCCAACATCAAACCAACTCAGTCCGGTTGGGCGTTCTTGGCTCAAGCTGACCATATTAGGTCTACCACACTGCCCAATGATATTGGCTTAGAAGTAGAAAACTCAAGATTGAAATGCAAATAATCTAGCTTCAGGAGCCATACTTGATGGCACTGCCTTATCCTGCTCCAGGGTCACATTAGATTCTGCCACTTGGCTTAGTTTGCAGTTGGTGGGGGGGGGGGTGAGAAAGGCACTACCAAGGGTAGAAAGAAGCCAAGGGCAGTGGAGGTACTTTGGTAAGAGCAGCATGTTTGAGCATCCAGAAGCTCCTGCCCTGCAAGAGAGATTAGGGCCTACACAGCCACCCTCCAGTGCACTGTCCCAGTGGGCTCTCCGTCTCCCACTGAGGCTCAGGAGCATCCTCAGGGTGCCTTCGGGTGCTGTGAACATGCCACGACCAAGATCCTGAAGCATTTTCACACCTCCCTAGAAAAGGATAAAATTAACTTTTCCTTTAAATAAACTCTCCAGGCCTGTCTATTAACAGTGATCTGCTATCAGCCACCAGGGAGTGAGGTGGGCTGTTTGCTGAGTGTTGGGACATAAAAGAAAATCCAGTCTGCCTCTAAGTACTCTACCCATATATTCGATCACAGGAGAAAGTCAGCTTGTACCTGAAGAAAGCCACTGGCTATCCCAGGAGCAGCCTGTGCTTACCCCGCGGCAGGCCGAGTGAGCTGGGCTGGGGCAGAGCAGTCGTAGATGGCCATGCTTGTTCTGCATAAGTCCACCTGCAGGGTCAGGCCGCCTCCTCCTGGAGCCTCACTCAGGTTTTGACACCTCAGGAGATGCAGCTCTGCCTGTCTTGAGGGGAAAACCGACAGGATGTGTCACAAAGAACAGTGGAGTGTGACTCAGATCAGGGTGCAGGTGTGAGGAGCCCGGGGAGGCCGGGGAGGGGACAAGCTGCCATCTTTGCTGCTCTGGCTTCATGGACCTTCTTTCCTTTTTGTTTCTTTTCCTTTCTTTTCTCCTCTTTCTCATGTCAGCTCAGGAGATGATTGAACATGTGGCACACAACTGACTCCTGCCAGATCTCAGATAAATGATGAGAAGACAGGCGACACCTGGGCACCTTTATCCTGCTCTCTGTGGAATGGAGAATGGGGTTGGATGGCCTCTGTTCCCCACCCACTTTATTTATGGAAGCTTCCCTCACTTTCCAACAGCAAGAGAGAAAGGAGAGAGGAAGGACACTGAGATTATGGGTTCAAGGGCAGAAAGCAGTGTGGAACAGCCAAGTGGGTTTCAGTAAGCTGAAGAGTACAGACGTGGGCACTGGGGTCCTTTCTTTCCAAAGCTGTCAGCTTATGGTGTGGTCTAGGACTCTTTAAGGTCATGTGATCGGTACTGTCACACAGCACTTAACTGAGCCTGGCGCTCCTCTCAGGGTGACGCACAGCGATCTTTTAAGGTAGGTGTACTGCTATTCCCACTTTACAGATAAGGAGATCGAGGCACTGAGTGATTAAGTAACCTAACCAAGTCTATCAGCTGTGGAAGCAGCGGAGCCAGGAACACAGATCTAGCGCCCCTGTCCACAACCACCTCTGTCCACTGACTCTCAGACAAGCAGGTCCCCTGCGGCCACCTGACCCGGCATTTCCCAAGTATCACTCATTCTTAAACCACCGTCACAATTCAGCACTATCTGTAGTCTTATCTGTAAGGTTATTTACTGAACATTTCCCTTTCAACCATTCATTGTTTACTTAAATCTGTTCATTTTAAAAGGAATCTTGACATTCGTACTAGAGATTAAAAATCAGCCCTTTTCGTAAATAGAAAGGACATGTAAAAATACATTCAGAGAAAAGAGTGTTACTAAACATTTGCTGCCCAGCAAACCTGGAGCCCCTCAGTGCCTGGAAGGGGCAGGAAAGAGAGCACGCAAGGGATTCCCTCTCAGTATTTCTGCCATGGTGTTCGGCTTGCCCTGGGACCTGAGAAACTGTCCCGCCTGCTTTCTACTCTGAGAAAGCTGCTTCAGGCCAGTGTCCTCTTCTCACCTCTTGGGAAACTGAGGCTCAAGAAAGGGTACCGCTGTGCCCAAAAGCGTGCCGGGGACATACTTGCACACATGCCTCATTTACAGGGATAATTCTTATAATTTACATCTTAACTCTGCCATCTTGCCCCACAGTTCGCCTGTTTCCATGGTAATTTCAAGCCTCTGCCATCCCAGCTGTCACTGCCCACTGTGGAACACGCCTGGCCATAGGGTGGGGTGGGTGCTGCAATTGAAATCAGGACCCACAGACCAGGGGAATCTGCCTTTCGCTGTGGCCAAAATGTGTAGCTTCTTCCCATCTGCCAACCCATTTGCAAATGGAGGTTGCCAGTGTTTTCTCTGCATAACTCAGAGGGATGCGCTTAGACACCGAGTGAAGTAATAGATTTACAACAGCTCTGGTAGGGAGCGCTGTTGTGAAAACACAAGCGTGTCTTCACTGTAACACTCACTTCTCTGGTATCCACCATGAGAAGCCTGGAGGAAGAGGAGAGGCACATGACTAGGCAAAGGATACCTCCAAGTGACCTCATGCCTTCGTGGGATGCCCATGTGTCTTCCTGGGCTGTGTGCTGGGTGCCAGTTGGGTGTGCAGGACACAGCCATGCTACCGTGTGGCCTCTGACACGAAGGGACTTACACAGGAGACCAACATGGTGTATTGCAGCGACACACTTCCTTATAGGACACAACTTCCCCCGGGGAATCGGTTTTCCTGGGACCCCATCCAACAGGTTTGGTCCTCTTTTGTTCTAAATCCTGTGACTTTACAGCTAACAGGTGAAAACAAGGGAGCTGCTATTTCTGGGATAGGGCGAAACTGCCCTGATGAAGGGGCAGGGCTGACTTGGTAGAAAGAGAAGGAAATTCAGTAAGAGACTATGTGCAGTGACGTCGGTAGCCATTGAGGGGAGCAGCATATGACTCGTACGAAAATATACAAATGTCCTAGACTCTGAGGCTTGCAGCTTCAGATTATGGTAAAGCCACTATTCACAGTGACTTAACTGTGGCTGGGCACTGGCTGTTCCCTCTGCTTGCCTGACTGCTCGTCTGCTTCAGCTTCTGTTTAGTGATGCTTGTCTTGACCACCCTATTCTAGGGCAGGAATTATTAAATTTTATTTATTTATGGTGCTGAGGGTCAAACTCAGGACTGGAGACATGCCAGTCAGGTGCTCTAGCCCTGAGCTCCACTCCTAACCTCTACCGTCTTCTAAATCATACCCTAGTCTAGCTCCTGGAACTCTCCTGTGTTTTTTACCTACAGCATATGGCCTTCTGACATATTATTTGCTATGGATCTATCTATCTATCTATCTATCTATCTATCTATCTATCTATCTATCTACCTATCTACCTACCTATCATCTATCTGTGGCTTTTCTTTGACTCCCCTCTGAGTGCAAGGGAATTTATTTGTTATTATTATTATTATTTTTGGCCCCTATAGAGCCCATGACTTGAGCATCTATTTGGTGCTCAATAAATGTCTGTTCATTGACCTCTAACTGAGTTACCAAGGAAATGCAAAATTATAGTCACTATACTTTGGAAATAGAGTGCTTGGTGAGTCCTTCTGCCCTCAGCATCTGTCATGTTGTGTCATATGCCCGTGTATACACGTCCATCCCTGAACTTATTCGTCTTTACATTTCAGCACCAAGCCAGGTCAGACACATGGAAGTTAGGTCCTTTCTCATCTCTATCTCTTTTTCGTGGATCTCCCAAGACATCCTCCCCAAAAGGAGCTTCTATAAATATATATATATCTCCAGCTGACCATTTCTGTATTTCTAACAGATTCTTTACAAAGTCATTTATATGAAAATAGTCGTGATCCTTATAATATGACTGATGTAAAAAAGGAGAAAATATAGTAAATATTACAATTTACTTATCCATCCATATCCTCTTTAAAAAAAGAACTGTAATGGTAAAAGTTTCAAATTAGTAACCAAAGATGCCCGGCTAATTTAAGTGCTTTTTAGGACTACCATTGCCATAGCAACTCGAGGCCAATCTTGTGGTCACTTTGTGCCCGATTCTCTTGAAGCTAAAAACCACCTTAGCCTCTTGCATGTGTCCACCAGCACAGTAAAGATGGGTTACGGAAAATTAAAACTTTTTTAGCCAGTGAAATTACTTTTACTGCAGCAAAAGAAACCTCTCAAATCTAAGTGTTTTTCTTCTTTTAAAAAAAGTATAATTTGTTGGACATTAAAATAACAAAAGGGCTTTGAGAAAGGATTACGGGTTTCTGGTGTGTCACCACTAGACTAGATTTACTTTATATCCGACTGATGTTGTAATTTTGCATTCTGAGGTAATGTTTTAGCCCTTTCTCTTCACATAAATAAAGATTTCAATGATAGCACTTCATTCCTTCTCTGGAAAATTGCTTTAGAGTTTTTGCCCTCAGACTCTCAGTCTTGTAAACCATTTCACCAGGCCGGGCCAGCGTACAAATTGGTTGCAGAACTTCTGTCGGGGGCAGGGAACTCATTACCAGAGATTTTCATTGCTACAAGCTTAAAATGGAAAATGCGGAGAAAGTCTGGAGGGTTTGAATGGGGACGCTAGGCAGCTGATGCTTGCCCCAACTAGGAGGAGGAGAAATGCTGTTTTTTGAAATGGAGAGTTCAAAGTTGTCTTCTTAAACCAAAAGGCGCCTGGCTCTGGGATTTCTCCAGGCCCAGGCTGGGGATGAATGCTTGCCTGGGGTAATTCTGATTTCAGAAAGAAAGCGTCTATGTTTACAACCCAGGCTTGCCCGCTAATCACATGCCCTTCTCTCCCCCCGGAACCCCAGGCCCACTTGCCTGCGACTCTCTCCAGGCAGCATAGATTTAATTAGGGCTAAAGCTCTTTTAAAATTCACGTATATATTCCCTTCCGTGTAAAGCAACTGCAGAAACTACCCAGGCTTTGAATATCCTTTGAAACCAAAACAACTGTATGTAAATAAAGGACCTCTATTTACCAACAAGGGAACAAAAAACCCCGGACCCCCTCAGCTCCCAGCTCACTGGAGGACTTCTCTCCCCGGCACTTCCTGCTTATTAGCTTGATTGCCAACTTGGGTTTATTATTCTCAAACTCACCCTGAGCCCAGGCCTTTGAATGCAAAGAAAAACTGGTGTTTATGTTCCAGATTTTTTTTTTTTTTTGCTTTATTCTCATGACTGAAATAAATGATGAAGTATTTTCCGCCTCTGCGGAGGCAGCTGGAAGAAGCCTATATTGTAATTACCCTAAACAGGCAGGCCATGGAAAAACTTTTGGAGGCCCTGGAAAGGTGGGGGCCAGCAGCTATCTGGTCTACCCCCAGCCCTCTGTACCTGCTCCTGTAGTCGGCAAAGGAGGGCCCTGCCCATCTTGCATCAGCCCTATGCCCAGTCAGCTGCAGAAATGCTTTCTCCAGCCCGGGAAACACATCCTATTCTTTGGTGTTACTTGGGTTTTTTAAAAGATATATAAACTTCTCTAAATGTTTTAAAGTAAAGTCATTTGCATTTGACCAACACAAAATGTCAGGGATAAACATAAACTTTGCTTGAAAAAAATATTCTGTGAGAAAATTCATCCTTTCAAGGAAACATGAATCTAATAAACATAACCCTTCAGAGGAAGATTTTGTTCAGAAAAAAACTGATCAATTATCAAAAGTACGAATAGTTTTCAATATTTGACCTCAACAAATTCTGGCACCCGATTTGAAATTTGGTTCCAATGTGGTTGATTTCCTCTGTAATTATTAAAAAGGAATAAATCTACTATGTCTCCATTGTATTCTCAAAAGTATTTGTCCCCGGGGCTGAGGCTTAAAAGAAATGTTTTTACTAAACACCATCTACTGGGTTTCTCTAGAAAATAATGATGCTAGAAGGAGGCTGGGAAGAGAACTGCTGACAAGTTGTGGGCATTTCAGCCAGTGTCCCACCGTCCCTGCTAGGTGGCAGCTAAACTGTGTCCTGGTCCTTGCTCCCCTGGTTGTCCACCTTCTCTGTGACGGGGTGGCAGATCTATTTCCCCTAATTTCTCCTGCACTAAGTGTGTAAGTTGTTCCTCCTACTACTAATTAATGTGAGAATAGAGAATCAAAGAGGGTGTCCCCCCAAGAGTTGTTTTTGAAGAGTGACAAATTAATCCCCTCGGATATGCACAGAGGCAGACAAGAGATCTTCTGTTTTGTTTTGCAAAATTCTGCAGTTAGATGTACAAAAGTTCCATTTTTAGTAAAGGTTTTTGTTGACAAATTTCACCCACTTCAGAAAATCACACACACACACACACACACACATGCGCGTGCATACACACAATCACTTCCAGGGAACAACTGTAAAAAGAATATGTTTTTGGATAATTGAAAAACTCCTGAGCTAAGTTCTATTTTTCACTTTCTTCCCACTACTCTGTCCCACCTCCCAGCAGCCTGGAGCTGCCGGGCTCCAAAGTAGAGTATGGGTTCAGGGACTCCCCAGGGGACATAGCACTTTACAGACAGAACTCGGACACTCCTTCCCTCATTTAAGCCCTAAAATAACTCTAAGAGATGTCTTCATTACCCCCATTTTACAGATGTAGACATTAAGGATAAGAGCAGTTACATGACTTACTCAAGTCACACTGAGAATGAGTAAATGCTGGGGCCAGCTTTCCAGCACACATGGTTTTAATCCAGATTCCAACCTCTTTCTACCAGGTTCTCCCAGCTTCCTGAAGATTTCATGGACATGAGAATGAAAATTGGACAGCACAACTCAAAGATCAATATACGAAATGGAAGATCATCACAGGCTGTGCTTTCAAGTTGAATACTTAATTTTTACTTACTGCCCACAGAATTAGGACATTAGTTACTCATAAATCAATGTGCTTCAGTTAATGGTGATTTTAGGAATAAATCCTGTGCACGAGCTACAGTAACAGGCTAAAATGAGCCATGATGAGGCAAGCTACTCACTGAAGTTCCTTCCCCATATGCACACTTACAGAAGGTGGCTTCCTTAGTGAAATATCTCTGTAGCTGAAAGTCTTTCTTCTCCCTTTCATCCAAAAACACTTGGGACCAATCCCTCCTCTCCCTCCTTCCCAGCTACCAGCTCAGAAATGAATCCCCATATTGGCCTTTGTTTTTTTTTTTTTTTCTTTTTTGTGTCCATTCTTCAAATCATTCTACTTCGACCCAACTGCATACAACACCATCAAGATAGGCCTTTTCTTTTTGAAGCTTCAAGCGGAAAGAAGAGGAACTGAACTTTCCTGAGCTCTGACTCTTTGCCAGATACCGTGGGAAGGCTCATGATTTCTGCTTCACCGAGGTGCACATTTGGTCACCAGGAAGCTGGGAAGTCAGAGTGCTGAGTAGACACAGAAAGTGACTTCGGGACAGCTGTCCATTCCAACCTTCCATGCTTGTCCCCAGCAAGTGAAGAAATAAGTACAAGACACACAAACAAAATATTTTCACTCAAAGCTTGGCTACCACGTGGAATACAGGCCCTGCACGGTCACAGAGCTCTTCTTCAAACCCATGTTGGAGGTGGGAAATCTTTCAGGAGGTAAATGATTTACCTAAAGTTGCTGTTTGTTTACTGTAGTAGTAATAGAGTCAGGATTCAAATCATGATTCCCTTTTGAATCTATATTCTTTGAATTTAATATTATATTTATGTCATTATCATTTAAATGCATTTCAGTTGGATGGATTAAAGAATAACAAGATGCCCAATCCAAAAATGGGCAACTGAAATGAATAAACATTTCTCAGATGAAGATGTAAAAATGGCAAATAAATATATAGAAAAAGTGTTCAACATCACTAGTTATTCGAGAGATGCAAATCAAAACAATGTTAAGATTCCATCTCACTCCAGAAAGAACCGCTTTTATGAAAAAATCAACCAACAACAAATGCTGACGGGGCTGTGGGGAAAAAGGAACCCTCCTCCACTGTTGGTGGGAAGGTAGAGTGGTCTAGCCACTGTGGGAATCAATATGGAGATTCCTCAAAAAACTACAGCTAGAGGTTCCATTTGATCCAGTTATTCCCCTACTAGGGATCTTCCCAGAAGAATTAAAATCGTCATACCACAGGGATATATGCACAACCATGTTTATAGCAACATAATTTGCAATAGCTAAGTCTTGGAAACAGCCTAAATGCCCAACAACCAATGAATGGCTAAAGAAAATGTGTTTTTTCTACACAACGGAGTACTACACTGCAATAGAAAAGGATAAACTAGAGTCATTTGTATGTAAATGGATGTTCCTTGAGAACATACTATTAAGTGAAATAAATCAGACACTCATGAGTACACATTGAATTGTTTCTCTGATATGAGAAGCCATAAGTGTAAATAAGGACAAAGAGATGTAATAGATATTATATAAAAGGAAGATAATATACAAAGGAGGGGGGAACTAGAAAGAGAGAAGGGGGAAAAGCAGGAAGGGAAAAAAGGAAAGAAAAGGGAAAGGGAAATCATGGAAAAATGTGAATAAACCTGCTGTAAATTGGGATGGAGGGAACTGAAGGGAGGGGTGGGGAAGAGGGGAGGAAACCAAGATGCACCATGTACAGGTACAAAATAAATGTGATGAATGTGATCATTATATGTACAATGTACCAATACATGTCCTTGGTTAAAAATAAAAAATTAAAAAAAGAAAGAATAACAAGCCAGTGGCCAAAGATGAGGACTATCTCTCCTATGAATCCAGCACCATCATAGGAAAAGGAAGGTGTTGAGAGATCTCTGTTTAATGCTGAACACTTAGCGTTAATTTCTCACTGAACAAAACATCAGTTCTCCCTTCTGTACCCAAGAGTCTTGGTAAATACTGAGTCCACACTTTCATCCCCTCAGATCCCCACGCCTATCAGTGCTTTGCATACTTCTTTACATCATGTAGTTAAAACACAGTTCTCACTCCTCGTCTCCCCACCCCCTGCCCATGATTGACCCCAGTGCCTTAACACTAAGCTGTATCCTGGACCTTTCCTTATTTTTTAACTTGAAGACCACATCTCATAGAGTTGCTAAGTTACCAGGGCTGAGCTTGAACCTGTGATCCTCCTGCTTCAGCCTCCCGAGTGCTGGGATTATAGGTGTGCGCCATCATCACGCCTAGCCTGGAACAAAATAGATGTGGTGGCTGCACAACACTGCAAATGTACTAAGTGCTGCTGAATTGAATACTTTACATGGTTAAAATGGTAAATTGCACATTGTGTGTATTTTGCCACAATTTACACTAGTTTTGTAAAGAAAATGACATACGTTTCTTCAATTCTCTTCTCCTCTGAGGTCATGTGTCTCTCCTCACACTCATGCAGTCAGGATCATTTTCTCTAGTCACTTACACGAAAGATGAACTCATCAACAGCAAAACCTTTCCGGTTTTGAATAGTGCTTTACAATCCGCCCGCATTAAACCATCCTGCGGGAGAGGGAAAAGTTGCACTGCCCCCGTTTTACAGGTGAGAAACTTGAGATCAAGAAAGGTGGGGTCAGCTGTGCTTGGGATGTGTACCGTCTCATAGTGTTGATACTGTTTCTGGAGCTCACAGCTAGTGGGTGCTGGAGGCTGAACTCGAAGCCTTGTCTCCGGTTGGGTCCTGGATCGATGCTTTTCACGTCTTCATTTCACACAACGCAGATTTCTTGATAGCACATTTTATATTACACAGATTACCTCGCTTTTGTATTCTTTGTCTGGAAATGCTATTGGATTGATGTTTATTCCTGGCTGACTCACAGGGCAGGCAGATTGTGGCTGTTGAAGAGTTTGCATTTGGACTGTTGGCTTGCTTCATTTAACTGGAAATTACTGCTTCACTAGGGGCCATTAGCACATCAAAATGGTGTTTGTAGAGCCAGGAAAAGTGATACATTATGCTTGCATTTATTCTTTGGTCCCCCAAGACTAATTGTTGGCTTGTGTTTTTAAACACCCTTTCAAGTGCTAAGAGTCCCTAATGAGTTAAATTAACAAATCATTAGGGTTAAGAATAGTGTTGTCCCCATTACTGATGCTGGACACCAGGAGGAGACCTGTGTTCACAGCAAGCACTGCGAACCTCTCTTCTTGATGCTGTCCGACACTTGACAAAGCATTTCCTCTGCGCCGTCCAGCACTGTCTACATCTGTTCTCTGACAGGGGTTACTGCCATTCTACAGACCAGGACGTCAAGGCTTGGAGAGATGGAGGGAGTGGTGTGTTAACTGACTAACAAGGGCCACATGTCCCACAAATGAGGGACAGGGACACAGGGGAACACCCATTTTGCCGATGGTGTTGCATGCTTGGTTTGATTTGGAAGATGCACACTTACTGAATTTCCACCATAATCTGCTCAGGACCCAGCTCCACGCTGTCTCAAAAGCAGTCTCCTAGGATGCTGCTTAAAGTTCTGACTTAGCTGCCGAGGACTATCCCTTCCTGCAACTCTGTGACTCTAAAGCCATTCTAAGTGCCCTAAGAAGTTGTTCAAAGAGGTATTTCGAGCTGCCCCTAACATCTTTCTCCGAGTGGCTGGAAACCCACCCCTATTTTGCAGCGATAAAGCATCAGCCACATTCAAAACTTCTGGAGACACCCTTTAACTGAGCCTGTTCTCAGAAGCCTGGGATACCAGTGTTTCAGGCTGATGTTATTAATCTTTATTATCACCATCATTTTAGCCTACTTGGTATTGGAGGCTTGGCACTTCATGTGTATTTATGATATCGAAACATCTAAGCTGACTTATGAGGTCATTATTATTTTCCTGTCTTGAAGAAGATATTGAAGCTCGAAACAGTTGGGTAGCTCTGCCGAGGCCAAAGTGACCACTTCTTGCACCGTCTCTGATGGCAATCTGCCTGCAGTATCCCGTGCACTAGCTTTACTGCCTGTCTCCTGACCCTGCTCACCGCTCACCATGCCAGGACCAGAGCCAACCTGAGACAGTCAGCACGAACGAGCCAGAAGGGGGTTTAGCACACAACAAGGCATAAATCAACTACAAACAGTCTGTGTGTTTTAGGGAGCTGGGGTAAGGGATTGGGCATCACCCCAAATCAAAGGCTTCCAGTCTGTAGGGTGATGGAGGATGTTTGTGTTGCATTTAGCAAAATAAAATGTGCCTGTCTGAAGTTTTCCAGCCAAAGGCCAGCTGCCCAAATCTAGCCTCAATACCACCTTTATGCTGTTCTGAGCAGTATACTGTTAATGGGGGCTTCTTGGTGCTAGGGGAATTTGGCTTCTTTTTAATATGTAATAATCACCATTACCTCTCAATTACTTAACAAATAGAGAAGCACAGGGCCATGTTATTTCCAAAGAGCCTCCTGAGAGCAGGGCTGGAGATCTCCAAATGTTACCCAGAATTAGCCAGGAGAGGGCAGGCGATCAGATCTTTTAATATGTACCCAGGGGAAGTGCATACATTATGTTCTAATGACCCAGGCAGCGCTGTAACTATTCCTGGCTTCTCAATCTCAGCTCAGACCTGGAAAACACCCCGCTCCTTCTTTTCCCGCGGAGAGGCGGCTAGACAAACAAGAGGAAGATTCAGTGAGGTCCCCGCTGCTCCTGGCAGTGGGACGCACAGATTAACTTCCCCTCAAACTCAACAGGCCCACACTGGTTAGAATGAAATATCAGTTTAACAAAGATGCAGGCAAAGTAAGAAGGAAAAGCTCATCAGCAAATGACTTAGTGATGAAAAAGAAGCTATGTTGTTTGGGATTGTGCAAACAAGCAAATAGCCACAACAGGATTTTGGGACATTTCCCTCTCCTGTTTGGAAATGCAGGGACTACCTTTCGCTTTCGTCGGTCAATAAGTATTGTTAGAATTTTATGAAAGAGGTTCTTTAGGAAAATCCACCATAGCCTGTTATCTTTAGAAATCTCAAGACAACTTTTCAGACTCTGAAGTCAGCCAGTGAGAAGGCAGGAACAAAAACACCAAAAAAAGCAAAAAACAACAAAACAACTTCTAGTTTTATTTCCAAGCATCGATTTAGATTTAAGGTAGAATTGCAATCTTGAAAGAAGCTTTGATTTTCTGGTGGCATGAGAACTAAAATTAAATTTGGGTTTGGCTTAAAAAATCCTCCACATATAATGAGGATTAAAAGTTAGGGATCTGTCTGCCCCCGAAACGTTCAGTTTCATTTCGATGGGCATCTCGAGTACTCACGGTGGAAGACACGCTTTTCATCCGTGGGGGCATGGAGACTTCAGGTATTCTGTTGCTGGCTTTGGGTGGGTCTTTACATCAATTGAATAGCCATGCCTTCGTTGTAGAGTCAAGGACTAAAGAAGCAAAGGGGAGAGAAGAGATTACCCTTTCAGGACCCCATTTCCTTCTAAACTAAAGGTAAGCTCTTTATAACTATTGATCAGGAAATAAATCCTCCTTTATTTTTCCACAGATGCAAGAAAATCTTTTTCCTGTTGCTGTTCTCCAACTCTTCCTGAAAATACAGGGTTTTTACTGACCTTACATTTCTTCTCCAAAGACCTGTCATTTCTGAACTTTTCTTAATTGCTGCTCTTCATATCCTCCCACATCAGAATGGGAAGTGGAAAAATTTAGGTGGCGAGTTAAACTTTTTCATAAAAGAAAGTTCCAGATTGTTTATATTTCCAACTCTCCCATTAAGACAAACAGTGTAATCTTGGTCAAGATATGGTAGTCTTTAGTATCTCATATTCCATATCGAAGCCTGAATTTTTCTAATTATTTGAGATGCTTTTCTACTATGACATTGGAGATTATGACTCTAGATGAGCTCTGAACACTTTTTTGTGGAAATGAAATTTTCTTAGGGATGTTGTGCTTGGCAACACACAACATCGCTCAGTGGATGAGTTCCTGCTGCCAGTTGCTGGCGTCTGAACGCTGTGGGGACAGGTAATGAGTAGCATATATATGTCTGTGTTACTTTAGTAGGAAATCTATGTGGCGTTGGTAATGAATTGAAGGTTAAGTGACAATTTTTCCTTGCAACCACTCTTGTTGTGTAGTCTGTGAACTGAAAACTGGATTAGCCTTTAATTACCCTCAATGATCTCTCAACCCCGAGACAACATTACCACTCCTACCAGTAGTATTTGCATATACAATTTAATGAGAGAAACATCTGTTTGCGTATTTGGTATCATTAATATTATGCAGATGAATAGATAGTCACAGCGTGATAGGCATTTGTGCTAACGTCTCATTTTCTTTTTTCATTTCTGGTCTTTCTTTCTTCACCCTCTGATTCAGCTAGACTTGTACTAATTAGAACGAAGGGCTGGCTAGAGCCAACATCGTTGTGCAGAATGCACAAATGCAGCACGATCTGCATGCCTGCAAAGCCACATTTTATTCAACTGGGGAAAAGATACCACTGATGCATCTTGCAAAATGTACACTCTACAAGCCGGTGTGTATGTGTGTATGTGAGTGCTTTGAACAAAACTATGACAGGTCGAAAATTTGTAAAAATCCCACATGTGTCCATTTTTGGAAACATTTGCTTGTACACACAGATTTCCTCTGATTGTTCCATCAAATGCTTCTTGTACAGAGTTGGAAAGTTTTAGAGCAAGCATCATCTTTGGGGGCCAAGACAGTCAAACCTTTGTTTTCCCGTGGGGTACAGGGAGGACCGACTAGGTTAAGTGATTTGCCAGCTGTCACCTAGTGGCTCTTGGTGGGGCTGGGCCTAGGGTCTGAGCTTCCAGTCTCTAAACCAAGTGCTTTTCTTTTGAATTGTGTCACTTTGCTCTAGAAATTAAATTCTGAGACTTTATAGCAGCCGGTAAACCCATTTTAGACAGTTTCCTAAAAAAATCTATGTGGTTTCCAAAGGAAACCACCATTTTAAATGTTGCCTCTGTGCATCAGATATATAAAATGCATACTATATACACAATCTTCAGCAACAGATCTTTTATATTTTGTGTATGTGTGTTTTGATTCCTGCATATATAAAATTTATATTTTTGTATTGGTCCAAAGATAATGAGAGATTTGGTAAAGATTTTCAGGGCTTTAATTTCATGGTGCATTTTTCAGTATCCCTTTCCATATGAACAAAAAATGCTGCTTCTTTATGCTTTTTAAAATAAAATAAAAAAATCCTCTCAGATCTCACTTAATTTCACCTCTTTCTGATCATAATCCTTAGCCAGACACCATCACCTTTTAGCACTTGCAGTTCTCAACATATACCGTGGAAATTATTTTACACAGTTTCTCCTGATGACTGGATTGTCTCATCAGAATGAAGACAACTCTTGGCTTTCATTAGCAAATCTATCCTCATTAATTCAAACTAAATGGTGAAGGGGTGAAGGGGCAGCCAGATTAACTAGGGAATACTTTGAACCATTGAAATTTTTTATGGGAATGTACTATTCTTACTTCCATGGATGCTCTGTAATTAACTCTGGGCTGGGACTTTAAAGGTCTTTAGGATACATGATTAAATCGATCAGTTTGTGATTTCATCTTTGCAGGCAAGGATGTATATGATAAGAGTATTGGAAGCAGTTTGTTCTGTATTTTCCACATCTCCTTGTACCCTGTCTCCTAATTAATACACTATTCATTTAGACTATCTATGATATAAAAAGAATGCCTGAAAAAAGGGAAGGCTAGTTCAGACAGCATCTAGGTTATTGTCATTTGCAAAAAGTCATATTTTTAATATATTCTCCACATAGAAATGAACATAATAGTTTGATTCAAAATTTTTTTTGAAGAAGTAGTATGAACAGGGCACTGATTAGGATTCGGATTTCTATCTGAAGTGTAGTTAGCTTGTGCAATCGTTTTAGATATCCATCTCCTACTGTTTGACAAGCGACATTTTAATACTAGGTGAACATGTGTCCCTTATAAACGCTGTATATGAAGCTGAGATGGAACATATTCAACCAGTAACAATGAATATTTGTTGGCTGGATGGACTGTGGCATACATGAGGCATACTGACTATTAACTATTTCTAGACTCTAAAGGAATACACTATTTCCAATGACTCCCACGCAAATTTTAGTCTAGCACAAAGTTTTCAAAGAGAGGGGTCCCTAAAATTCATGGTTTCTAGCACTAGCTGATTTATCAGGTATATTTCAGGCATCTGGTATGGATTTCTAATTGCTTTGGAATTGCTTAGGGATGTGTGTGTGTGTGTGTGTGTGTGTGTGTGTGTGTAGGATGTATGGATTGTGTAAATGTTGGGAGGATGTATAAAGAATGTGTGAAAACCGCATGCAGTGAACAATTAGAAAGTACAAATTAGCTTCTGGCTTGTGACTTGTACTCATTTGTTTATGTTAGAATTCTTCTGTTATTATTATATATTAAATGTTTCTATATTAACTTGATGTGGGGGTGATCTTCATGTATTTCCGGCTGTGTTCTAGTCTCTAGAATCTATCTGTGTACTCGAGTGTGTTGGCTTGCCAGTCATGAGTGCATCCACTCCAAGTCAGGAGGGAACAGATGTTATGAGGCACACAACCCTGTATCCTCTGGCAGAGGCCTCACGAGAGGTGGCAGACACATCTCCTGTTTGCTTGGTAGGGACTGCTTCAGCTTCTACTGCAATGACACTTCACCTGCCTCTGACCTAAGAAGGTCAGAACTCTTGGAAAATGATTGAGCGCCTGGTTGCATGAGGAAGTGGAAGTATATATGTCTTACTGAAATGGACAGACGGTATCTCCAGGGGTGACTTTGTGCTTCCATGGGCCCATCAGCTTTGGGTCATATAACACTGCCAACAATAAGCTGGGGTGAGGGAAAGAAAATGCTAGAACTTTTATTAATATCTGTTTATCAAGAAGGTAAGAAATAAGCATTGCTAGTAGTAATCATTATATAGCTTGGAATTAATATACACAGAATTCAGTCATAACTACATATGCCAGGGACAGCCAAAGCATTTTTAGGGATAGGGATACATGATTAAAAAGGCTCGGAGACCGCTAGTCTATGGAAGCTGCACAACATTTTCCAGAACACCCAAACAGAACCCTTGCCTGTCTCTCCTGTGTTGGTCTCTAGTTTCTTCTCTTATTTTCCTGTAGTTCTAGACATTCTGGATATATCACACAACTTTCAGGGTTCAGAATATGCTGTGCTGTTGCATGTGCTCCAGGCCCTGTGCATCTGCTATTTTTCGACCTTGGGTTCTCTTTCCTTGTGCTCCGTGAATGTTTATTTTACTTCTGTGTACAGTTTCCTTCACTTATTGAGCAGCATGGATCTCTCTCTCTCTCTCTCTCTCTCTCTCTCTCTCTCTCTCTCTCTCGCCTTTATCTTTTGAGCAGCTGGAGGACAGATCTTGGTCCTTACACATTTGAGTACAGGTGCCTGTAGAATGAAGAAATCAAAGTAGTCTTCTCTATTAGCTGCAGGGTTTGCATCCTGAAACCTGTACCAGGAGGGGTCGCTGTCGGCACTTCCTGTAATGGGAGGGCCTCCCTGTTGGCTCTTTTCTGGGCGGTGGGATCTCTCTCAATGCAGCAAAGTCTAATTTCAGCTACTTCTTCCACTCCCCCTTCCTGTTTTCCTCACCCTGTCGAGAAGCCTCTGATTTTGTGATGGAACTTGCGCCAGCGATTCCCTGGGAAGACCGACGGGACAGCCCCGGTGTGAAGACTGCAGTGGGTGGACCCCAGATGCTCCTGGATAAGTCGTTGGCGGCACCCTGCTGCCGCTTTAGACCAGATAGCCCGTTTGGTAGCAAGCAACGGCACGTGAAAGAGGCTTTCGGAAATGTCAGCGACTGAGCATTAGCACCTAACACCCGTGAGCAGAGTGTTCGAGGCACACAACCACATTTCTGGTTCCGAGTGCAGGTGGGCCGGGGATTCACTGGGTTTCCCTTTGCAAACTGGAGAGAAAAACGCGCTCACGTAGGTCGGATCTTTGCGTGAAGCCCAATGCCAGAGGATGGGAATCTGCTGTCCTTTGCAAATAATTATGAAGGCCTTGATACAAATCAAATAGGAATACAGCATGTCTCAGTCCCAACCTTTAAAATTGCTAATTTTTAAACTTTATTTTAACTCAAGGACATTTTTCTACCTTAGTAATAAATTAACATTTCAAAAATACTTTTACCTGCTGAGATGGTTCATTCTGCTAATATGGGTAACGCTGTGGACTCGAATAATTAGTGTAAATTGCCTTTGAATAACACAGGGCTGGGAACAACTTTAACTTGCGAAAGCTTAATGCCCCTTGCTGTACAGGATGAAGAGTCCTTAATGGGGCCTGGAAAAACAACTAATACCTACAAATCAAAGGAGAAAAGCCGTTTTTGATGCATTTGTCTGAGAGTGTGAGTTTTAAACTAAATTGTTAACACTTCCTCCCTGCTGAGGGTCATGGATTAGCTAGGCTGGGAGATTCTTTGAGAATCTTTCACACTGACCAGGGGAGGTAGGGGGTTCCAAATACAAGTGTTTTCTTAACCCTAATCCCTACCTCCCTGACTAGAACATTGCTGCATTTCCCTCTAATTAGGTGAAGAATTAGGAGGTGGATAAATGTGCGCACGGATGAGGATAAAGTGATTAGTTCACGCCAGACCATGATAGTGATTTCTAGGCGCTACTTAGTTCCTTTCAAGATAATAACTTCTCTCTCTCTCTCTCTCTTTTTTTTTTTTTTACACAAATGTATTCAAGAAAACCTCAAACATGTATTTATAGGCAAGGATAATTATCTTTGGGCAAGTTTGGGGTGGCATATTGACAAACTGTTTTTATTCTCCTCTGCATTTGCTTAATTTTCATAAGATTTTCATTCCATCGAGGAACATCTAGAGTTTCTCATCTGAACCAAGAATGATAATTATTTGTGCAATCTGAATAAAATCTAATAACCTAACCAAAAAATGTATTCACATTTAAATAATCCTTTTCAGTGAAAGGAGATGAAAACTTGTTGCTTAGGAGCTGAGATAAAACCATTTTGACATATTTTCTGCATTTGAATAGATTCTACTGTGTATGCTGTTTTTTAAAGGATCTTATAGATATTTTTTATGGAAGGGTAATTTTAAATTTCAGGTTGATTAAAAATGGTTATCAAATTGCTTAGTGTTTTGATGGTATCAGCAGCCTTTACTCATGACGCATCTCATGGATACATAGACCTCTAACTCAGTTCTGCGTAAAATCCTCAGCGAGGTGCCGAACAGAACATGCTAATGTTTGCACTCGGTCGGATTCAGAACCCCTCCCAAGGTTTCCTCTGCATTTGCCCTCTTAGGTCACATGTGTACTGAACATTTTGCCCTTTTGTCTTACATTGTACATGGCTCCCACGCCAAAAACACATCATGAAAATAACCTCAGTCTCAGGAAAAAGAAAAGTGATAGCAATGAATAACAAAACATAATATTCTTCCACCTCCTGTCCAAGGTTGTGTGAAGGCCCAGGCATCATTCTTCTGGATCTTTTTGAAGGTCAGTGAGCTTCAAAGAGCAGTGATCTAATTGTGAGCCTTTGGAACAAGCACTCCCAGTTGTATCCCTCATGGATATCCTCTCTGAAGATTATAGATGGGTCTCTAGGCTCAATTTCAGAGTTAGGCTCATCTAACCAGGAGTAGCCCCTGCCACAGCCAGCTCTTCCTTCAGGAAGACATATTTAGTTATCTATTTATGAATAATCTTTAAATTGGAGTTTTTATTTGCACTCCTAAAAACATACTGGCTGGTTTAAGTCACACCGTCTGCATAATGCCCAATTATACTATATGAGACAGATCACACTACATTAGCCAGGATTATGCTTCCTCTTGATCTTATCAGCCTTGTTTTCTAAACTACAAACAGATCTGACATAGTGCTGGTAGGCAGCATGGTTTAGACAATCTCTAGTTATCCATCACTGTCACCATTTAGCAGGAGGCATTAGGCAGCAAGCTAGGAGAGAGAATGCTGGCCGACCAGTCTCTGTCCAGACTAACTGGCTTATTTCACATCTAAACCAGCTCTTTCTGAGTCTTGTTCTTCCTTCCTATTAACTTTTTTCCCTTGTGTTTTTGTTTATTATTGTTTGGTCATATAAAAAGAAATCTCACTCTTGTCCTTTTAAGAGCACATGCAGTGTATTATACATCTCAATTGCTTACTTTTAAACTCTTTGTAGCTACAGACAGGAGGGAACAAACATATAAGGTAAAATACACATTCTTGAGCTAAAATAAGAGCAACGAGTTAGACAACTGAGGGAAAAGAGGCTAATTTGTGTATTGAATCTCACCATTCCTACCTTGGTTTTGACTTGGTAAACTCCATGACAGGATGAGAATTCTTAACAGAAAGAAAAGCCAGTCCAGCAACTTGGATTTAGCATCATCGTCTTCTTCCAGTGTGGGGCTATCTCAAAGCTGTCCATTTCTGCTTTGGAGTAAGTTTCTTTAAATGGCATCAAGAGCTAGGACATCTGCCTTCTGATCCAGTCTAAGTCAGAGCAGGCATCAGGTCAGCAAAGGGGAGCCTTACCCAGAGACAGAAAGTAACATGGTGCTTGAGATCAGAATCCGTTACTCTATTTATGGCCCAAATTGGATACGATCAAGTAATAGATCTCCCAGTAGAAATAGCTAAGTGTCAAATGGTAAACTTGATAATCGCAAGAATACATTTAATGCAGCAGGAGAGAACACCCAACCGGAAGATTAACATTTCTGTTATATAATTACAAGTTCAAGGAGTTCAGGCTCTTATCGCTTTATAGTGAGTATAGAAAGTAGGCGTGATCCTTTTTAATTTGTAATTATTTAACGGCAATGTGAGGTCCAGTGGCCTTGTTCTGACCCTTCTGGGCTGGGAGACATTGGTATGCAGAACCCATGCAGGAAGGCACAGTACACTATCAGAAGAAGACATGTTTGATTATTCTTTAAAACCAACTAAGAGAAGTTAATCTCATTGAACTTCTTTTTATTCAACAAAAGAGTTGGATGTTTCCAAGTCTAATGTGACTATAATGTTCGTTAAATGAACTTCTTTACACCTTTAAATGGATTAACTGCACATCTTTACAGTCTAATTATTATACATGTCATTCAAAAAAATCACAGATATAATTCAGGGCATGATAAAGGCTTTTCTTGTGTGACTATGGAAAAGACACTGCAGTAAATGAATGTGATTTTTATCAGTGCCTTTTTTTTTAAAAAAAAAAAGGGGCACATGTTGCTCTTAGGAGGTGGGAGAGAAGGATGGTACTGAATGTGCTGACTTTTCTTGTCCTAATAATTTTATTTGGGAGATTTAGGACTGGCCCGTGCTGATGGCTGCTCCTTTCGGGACGGCAGTACCAGGTACCTCGGAGGGCCCTCCTGCCTCCCCCTTCCTGGCTAATGACTTCAATCTGCCCGAGACAGCTCATAGTCAGATAAGTGGTAAATTATGGACAGTCCTGCTCAGTCCCCAGCCTTTGGGGCTTCTCTGAGTTCTTGTACACAGAACTTTCCTGAGAGTGGGAAAAATCCCTGTCGTCATGCTCCGGGAAAACAGCCACTCTGTTTTCTTGTGGACATTTGACAACGCCCTTGGGGGCCGGCACGTACCCCCTTTTCTGCTGAGTGGACATTAAAAATGGCATGCTGTGGCAGCTCCCTGTTGTCCTCGGGATGGGACGGGCCCTGAGTGGCTCAGGTGGGCCCAGAATGCCCTGGGAGCTGTGGGAGAGATGTAAAGACACTTGGTTCTTCTGGGACAGGAGGACTAGAAATCCCCAGTGAGTGATGCACGCTTTTTCTGTTGGAAGTTGAGAAAGGCACAGATCAGTTCTCGTCCGTTCATCTCACCAATGTGGATGGAGAGATTATTATGGGTTAGGTCCGTGCACAGGCCATCAGATGCAGCCCAAATTGGAGGGGAGGTAATTACTATGCTCAGGGGGCATTCCATGCGGGAAGTGTTAATGCATAATTTTGTAAATTGAAAGATGCTCCAAATTTTCCAGAGAGTGAAGGCCAAGAAGGACAGGCTGGTCAGAAGGTGAATCCAGAGGACTTACTTTGCAGTTTGGCAGGCTCAGCAAGCTCACACATCTTCCCTTACAGGTTACTTAACCTCTTTAAGCCTCTTTCCTCCTCTGTAAACAGGGAGAGTTATAGTTTCCTTTCAGTCCTGTGCAAGGCTTTAGAAACACCAGTTATATAAAAGGCCTAGTCCAGAGAGTTGCACATAGTAGGTGCTCAACATTATCTAGCTCCTTTCTTATTGGTACGTCTTTTTCTTATCCTCCTCCCTTCCTCTGATGATGTCTCATTCTTAATGATCCATAATGTTCAATTAACTGCAGAAAGTCTTACTTCATAAGCAGTATAGCAGCTCGAAGTCTACCTCTATCAGAGTCTTTTTCCTTTTGAAAGCAAAATCCTGAAGCACTCAACGTCCAAAGAGGGTGGAATCATGGCCGGGGGGTTGTATCTGGGACAAGTAGACACTCCCATGGCATGGGCAGTCACAACACGGCTAACCATCGTCTTTCCGGGCAGAAGCCTCTTTCTGGGCTCTGTGGTCTCGCCTGTGGCCTGGTGTCTGACACGCCATCTCAAACCCTTCTGTCTGCACCAACATCTCTGGATTATTAGGGAGGGCGGGCTGTGCTGTCCCCAGGCCTGAGCTACCCGCTCCCCAGCACTGCCCACCTTCTGGTCCCTGTCGCTCCTGACATCCTCAGGGGCTGGCTGCAGTGGATGTGGTTGCTCTCAAGATGTGTGTCTAGAGGCGGAAAACTCTTTCATAAATCATTTAAGATCCATGTTGTACCAACATCAATTATCAGAATTAATTGCTCTTTAAAACATAAAGAATTGTGCTACAAAGAGTCAACACCAGCTCGGGGACCTCAAGTCTCTTCCTCAAGTCTTGCAGAGGAGTGTGCGGCAGGTGGCAGGAGAAAGCAAACACCAGCTCTTTGTGTGCTAGGTACTGTGTGCCCGTTTCCAAACTAATAAATACTGAATGAGTAAATAATTTTGTTTTCTCTCTGTGTTATAAAGATTCAGTAGTATTTGGCCAAGTAACTTCAGGGAATATCATTAAATACTTCTCAAACAGTGCTCTCTTTAAGCCATATTCTGCCTTTGGAAAACGTCTACAGATAGAGTTAGAAAACTGAGGCTGAAGGAGGTCTGTGTGGGTGTGGACTCCTCCACCAGAAAAGGGTCTTCAAAACTGAGACTGCCCCTCTGGGTTCAGAAGTCAACAGTGTGAAGAGCGCAGGGGTCACTCACACATTTGCCTATTCATAATTCTGAATGGGGCAAGGGAGTCGATGGCGTAAAACGAATGTTAAAGAACAAATTAGAATCCTACCCAAGCAAAAGCATTTTGTAAATAAGTTAGAAAAAAAGAGCTATTAAGACCCGACTCAGAATATTACAGAATAGGATGCTAATATTTTACCTCTGTATGCAGTGTATATGTATGCATATAGTCATTATAGTGTAAATGTGTGAATTATGTGTAAGTAGTATGCTAGTTATATATGAGATGATGGTAATGCCAAGGGAATTAGCCACAAGTACCCCTTGCTGGCCAGAAAAAAACCCATTATTGCTTCAAGATTTTTCTCTACCAGTGAAGGCCCTATTCCTTTTGTATTATAGATTTACTTGATTTCTGTTGATTTTATCCTAGGCTCATCAGGTAAGACCACATGCTTTGATTTGCACTATAGTATTCAGAGGCCTGACCCTACCTCCCATGCTCAGGAAGGAGAAGGGTCTTTGCTGGGGAAGTTACTTATCAGACAATTAACATGTGGAAACTATACCAAACAGTATGTGTGAACCATATGTTCACATCGAATTTCCAAAGGGTGGAGGCTCATTCTTCTTGCAACAAGGCCGTTGCAACTCTCGCTGATGGAATAAATAGGATGATTATATTTCAGTCTCCAAGTAATTATCAGAAACGAAGCTTTGTGAAATCTTTTCTAATGAGGCCACCTGTCACCCTTCAGTCTTCGTATATAATGGCATTTTATTTCTGAAAACCTGGGCCCAAGTTTAGCTCTTCCAAATGTTAGGGACCGTATCCTGACTGCCCCCTGTCTTACTATGATGAATAGGTACGTTTTCCATTCTCCACCCAACATGTGATTTCGTGTGTCCAGAGTGCCTGTGGCAGGTATGTGAAGCTATAGCAAAACCAGGTGTTGGACTGTAATTGTTTGCTCATTGGCAGACTTGATTGCCGAGACATCCGTGGGAGGGTGGGGCTAGACAGCAATTTTCTCACCATGGCCTCCCCTGGCTGTGTCTGCTGCCAGCTGCTCTGGGCTGGTGGTGGCTGCATCAAGCTATGCTGAGACCCAGGCCTGGAGGGTGGCTCTTGGGCTCCCTAGACCTTGCTTAGGGCCTAAGCTGGAGTACTAGCCACAAAGGCGTGGTCAGCCAGCTGCGTGGCTCAAGATTTCACCTGCGAGGCCAGAGAAGGAACTGGGCTGTGAGACTGCAGGTGCGACCCACAGGCTCTTAAACACGGTGTCTCACAGACCTCCGGTTGGTTGTTCAAGATATTTCTTCCCCATGGCACTCTGTGATGGCCCTGTTACCCTTGTGGCTTTGTTTGGCCAGTGAGACAGGGAGAGTTAAACAACCTCATGATATTTTGTTAATCCATTCTAGTCTTAGCAGATAATAACACATTTTTATTTGCTTTGATTCAGAGACCTGGCACTTGCATTGGAGGCTGGGGAAGAAGAAGGAATCTTTGCTCAGGAAGTTATTTATTGGGCAGTTAACATGTGGAAACTGTGCAAAATAGTGTGTGAAATAATGAGTTCATGTTGAACTTCCAAAGGGTGGAAGCCTCCCCTTTCCTCTTCTCACAGATGGAGAATTTGTGTTGTTTGGCCCAATGATCTTTAAAGGCAGACTTAGTTCCAGAGCATTAGGTGGCCCTCTCAGTCACTGATGCCTGGCAAGCACCAGTGACCATCTAATGCTCCCTGTTAGTGGGTAAAGGTGTGTGGACAAAGTGGCAGGGCCACAAGAGCCAGCTTGATAAAAGGCTTTTGGTAGACCACGCTTTGTATTAGGTCCTCCAAAACACTAAGAGGACCTTGAAAGTCTTTCTCCTCTGAGTGATTGTAGGGAAGTGCTTTTCAGGGATTGGGAACGAGGGTGGAAAATAAAGCCTGAGTCTATGCAATTCCACAGTCTGAACCATCCGGACACTCTCCAAAGGGTGATAGTCCTGTATGTCTGTGTGGATCGGGGCCATCGCATCACTGTGATATAATTTCACACTAATTGTGACTTCTCATGGCCTACTTCCTGAAAGGTTCGGGTTTCTATTAGGGATGCAAATTTTAATCGGTAATCAAAAGTGTTCACTCCTAGTGTAGGAAGAATCCCCAGTCCTCTCTTCTGTCAATAGAAGACTGCCTGGCTGCAAGCTAGGCGCAGCAAAAGTGAGCGCCAAACTGGCATCTGAACATATTTAAGTCTTTTCACTTTCACATTTTGCAGTGGTAAGGATCGAACCCATAGCCTCGGGCATACTAGGCAAGGGATCTACCACTGAGCTACACCCCCAGCCTTGCCTGCTTATGGTCTTGAATTCTCTTACAAGTGATGGCTCTTTGGAAACATCTTCATCCCTTCCTTCTCTTCCTCCAGCTTGACAGAGTCTCGGAGCTGAGTGTTGCCATTCTCGGTTAAAAGACTGTGTGATTCTGACCACAGCCCCCAAATTGACACCTGTTGAAATAATATTGGAACCACACTGGTAACTAATCCAAATCAAGATGTCAACTCAATTAATCTGATGATAGAAATACTCGAGAGACACCCTCATGCCCAGGCTCATGCCCCCAGTCAAGTCCAGGCTTGTTGTCGATTACCTGACAAGCCCGAGACAAAACTAGCATTAAATAGAAAGTAATTTAATTAATTCCTTCCATCCCAGCAGGCACACCCCAGTGCTCTGGCTGTCCCAGGCCTTCTAGAGTAAAAGTTGCATCCCCAGTAGGTAAACACTTAGGCTGTACTTTCCTTATTTTAAGTGGGTGATTGGCGGCCAAGGATCTGCATTGAACTCCATAGGCTACTAAAGCAACAGCATCATTTTTCTTACCCTTAAAGGCATGGTAATCCATTGTGTGAAATTCACTCACAGGAAAATCTAAGAGTCAGATCCCTCAGGGAATCCAAGGGTTCACGTCTTCCTGGACAGACAGAGGGGACAAAGGGGGTCAGGAGAAAAAGATAGGGAAAGACAGAGAGGAAGACCTGGTTTCAAAGGAGTAAGACAGTATGAAGGGGAACAGAGAGAGAGAGAGGGAGAGTGGGAGAGAGGGGGGAGAAAGAGAGAGAAGCTATAAGAAAAATATACGTTGTGAAACTGCTTTACGATATCGAGATATCCTTTGAGCTGGTATTTTTGAGGATGCAAGACCCCCTTTACTTCCAAATTTCAACAGTGTGGACTTATGATTTATCTTCAGGGAACTGAACATCGACCTATTTATTCTTCCCATTTTCCAAGTTTTCATGAGGAAGCCAACACAAAGGATGTAAAGCAACAGGTTTATGAATGCAAACAACAGCTATTGGGTCAGTAAAGATGAAGGAGCCACGCGGGCAAGGTTGGGCGGGAAGATCGAACAGCCGTGCCTCTAACTGAGCATGCTGGCCTCGAACTCGGACTGTTGCTGGAGGTCCTGAGGGGAAGGTGGGCTTCTCGCATGGGTCAAAGAGCAGGAAAACTCGCTGAGAGCCCAGTTCGTGTTCCTACCTGGCCTCCTGGTCACCAGTGACAGCCCACACTGAAGGCTGGCAGGGACTTGGTATATGTGGTGGTAGGGAACGGGACTTGGCTCCATATGAAGCCAATTAGATTGTACATCAAAACAAAAAGGGGGCAGCAGTACATTTTCAAGTGTGGATGAAATAAAGTACCTGCCTGGGTCAGAAAACACCAGGTCAATAAAAACCTGCACGCCTCATTAAAAGGCAGATCAGCGGGATGGACCCAAATCATTCGATATGTTAATTTGCAGCGAGGAAATTAAAACTTTGGAAGAAATCTGTGCCCAGTGCAGTCCCCAGCCCTGGTTCTCTGTCCTGGTGACCTCGTTTGCTAGATTTTTTGTCTATTTGTGAGGGATTTGGAATGCGTGATTGAAATGCTCCATGATTTCCTTTATTGATAGCTCAGCACTCAAGATGCCTCAAGCAGCGGTGATGGGGACAGGGCCTCAGTCAGAGGCAGGGATTTAGGATTCACGACCTCCAACATCCTGTGATATGTTCACTTTTCTTTCACGTCCATGAAGGTGACAGGAACATTCACATTCCCTTTTTTCTTGCTGACTTTGGGCTCTTGACCTTGAGAATGAACTCAGGTATGAAAATCAGGCTTGGAAGCCCTTTGAGGGGAGGAAAAGGCGGAGACCAGGTGGTGCTCAGCATTCACTCCTCCGGGTATCTGCAGGTCACAAGAAAAGGCAAGGTGGCACAGAATCCAGATCCCGCCTGGCGACATTGCTTCTAGGGCGCTGGGTTTAAGGATGATTTTAAAATGCATGAGGAAGGGAGAGAAGGGGCTGAGCAAAGCACGGGGTGGGGCCCCAAAGTGGAGGCTGCACCAATTAGGTCAGCTAACAACAGGCCGCCTTTATCCCTGGCAGGAGACACCCCAGTAAGTGACGAGTGACAGAAGCCACAGAGCGGTGCCCACTTGTTCAAAGGGAAAACGTAATTTGTAAACAGTCAACATCTTAGCAAACTATAAACAATCGGCCCTGACTTCTAGCGGATTTCCCAATGCCTGAGTGACTCAAATTCACAGTGTTTTTCCAAACCCACTTGGTTAATTTGCAGCCTGGTGTTCATTAGGGTGATGTGTCCCTGGGGACCGTCTCCAGCTCGGCTTCCGACACCATGCCTGGGGTCCGAGGACTTTCCCAACGCCGGCGCAGGCCCGGGGCGACTCAGCCGCGTCTTCTTCCCTCTCTCGCTGCCTGCCAGACTGGCCTCATAACTCATGAGAGGATATGTTTGTTTTGTTTTAAAATTCTAACGTTTCAAAAATTGCCCATCACTTATCACTCATCTTGTATGAGCAATTATGGGGCGATGCCAGCCGGATGCTTTTCCCTCCAAACTCCCCCTCTTTCCTCCTCCTGCCGCCGTCTACTCCCCCACCCCCCAGGGGAAATCAAGGAAAACAAGATTCTACTTGTCCAGGCCCTCAGAGACTCCTTGAAATTGCCGGAATCGTCACAATAAGTGGTAGTAATAGAACCATATACAGGATTGTAAATACAAACTGCTCCGTGGAGTGGCAAAAAATAATGAAGTAATTAGGTGAGCTATCATCAGCACCTGTGACTGACTGGTACAAGCACGTTTCTGCCTTTCTCCTGTTGTTATTTATCTGGAACAATACACAGATTTTGAAGTTGCATAACTTCTCACCACCCTCTTCCCTCTCCTGAGGGCCTCTGTCGCCCCAGGTGGGTCCATGTCTGGGTCCTTGCCTGAGTGCCCTGGGAAGGGGGACATGTGCATCAGAAGTCAGCCTGCAGAAGCCACACGGGGGAAACCAGAGTCCTGCTTTCCAGCCCATTAGGGTTAATGCCACTTTAATTAGCAATCAATGTGAAGCCTAAGTGCGCTATTTAGTGCGTCATTTCTAGGCTAAACCTGTGTCCCCCAGACGGACCCAAACGGTAGCCCCCTCAGATGGGAGACGATTGAGGGAATGGAGACTTAGAAAACAACCTACTGTTGATTCTAAAAGGAAATGGCCATTCAAACGCTCAATCCGCCTGATAGCTGAGATTTCTGCACAGATGCATGCAATTCCCAGTAATAATTTCGTGATGATAATCCTATTTCATATTTAGAGTAGTCCTATGCACCAGGCCCTGGTTAAAACATGGCATATATATTTATGTCTCACAACAGCCCCATGACATTCTGTTATCATCCCCATCTCACAAGTGGGGAGACTGAGGCGCAGAATATTACCCGAGGTCACAGAGACAGGTTTCCAACCCAGGCAGTTTGGTGCCAGGTACAGTCTTGATCTGTTACTGCCCCTGCCTGTGGCTGCTGCATGGGGCTGTGGACAAAGGGATGTGACAGTACATCTGGCACTGGCGGGACACTAAGGACAGAGCTAAAGACCGAGGCAACGAAATGGTTTCTCACAGTCAAACCAACTAATGCGGCGGAGTGCAGTGCCACCCTTAACGGGGAAAGGCAGACTGCGGGTGTGGGCCTCACACACGCAGAGGTCAGGACAGATGGGAACTCTGGTTACTGCTGACAGAGAGGAATGGGTGAGGTGGGCAGTGCAGCCCCACTCGGGCTTCCCCCCACTCAGAACCTCTCACTCCCCAGACTGACTTCACTCAGAGGTCACTTAAGAATTGGACTTTTAAAATTTGAGGAAAGGCAGGTGACCATGCTTTCCAAGTCATTTGCCTCCTCCTCACTCCCTGGGCATCATTTCCGAGCATGGGACCTTGCTGGATGACTGAAGACCAGTGACACAACCTCCACCTCCTTTGTACCTCATTTTTCTTGTCTGTGAAATGGACACACTATTACATGAATTAATACCTGTTCACTGCTAATTACCTTTCTTTTATACAAAAGCAACCCGTCTGAGCAGACGATGAAGCTTAATCTGCAGAACCTTTTCTCACAGGTCCTCCTCCACGGCCCTGAATTTCTTCTTGATAATTTTGTCTTCTGTTTGTTAAAGAAGTTCTGGGCCCTCAAACCTGGATCCAGCCATGATTACTTAGAAAAGGGAGCATCGGGTTGGGCTGGCTGCTACAGCTCTGCCCAGTGAATCTTCTAAGTATTCGAAATGAAGGCACATGTGAGGAGCTTTTCTCTGTGCACAAGGACCCAAACTTCTTTCAGAGAAGACCAGAAGCCAAGCAAGGCAGCGTCTGACGCACAGTGATCGACTCGTCCCGCTTTACTCGGGACTAGGCCTGCTGAAAGGCTGAACGCGCTGTATCGTGGAGACCCTCTCGATCCCGGGCACACTAGGTCTGTTCGTCACCCTGCTTGCTGGGGACGAAAGCAAGCCGCTGTGACTCACCACAGGGCCCCAGGTAGCTGAGTGCCTGCAGCGAGCAGGTGCCTGGTTTGCATTCACTGAGTGGCTGGAGTGTAAACTGTCAGTAGCTCAGGAGCCGGGGAGAGGGACAGTGCACCATCATCCAAGGTGAGCAGGTGGCTATCATGATACCGGGGGGAAAAATAAACCTGTGCTGGAGAATTTGGATCAGAAAATTGACCATTACTGGGGACAGGGAGGTAGAATATGATGAGGGGAACTCCCGCCAAAATACAGAAAGGCTGCTCAGTCCAAGGATAGTTTCTGTTTACCTCTATGTACCAGATAACAAATAGTATGTTTTCCATTTCCAGTCTCCACGTCTTCGTTTTCTCAGCTTGGAAACGAGGTCTGTGTCAAAGCAGAACTCCGGATGCAGGCGGAATCCAGCCAGGGGCAAATGGTGCCCCAGGCAGGCCTGCGGCGGGCTTTGGGTGTGCTGGGCCATGGCTCAGGACCGATTCCACATTCCACATGCTGTGTAGACTCCAATTACCCGAGACTCGGAGATCAAACAGCCCGACTGGGCCGCACAATAAAGGGGGAGGTCTTAATTTTACTTTGCGCTATACCCTTCCAGCCAGACTGTGCAAAACAATGCGCCACATTTATGTTCTCCTGAGCCTCCAACCTTCCCGAAATTGTCCCAGGTTATCCCAGCAACATCTCTATAAACTGGGCAGAGGAGGGAGGTTAGATATTTGAAAGTACAGCATGGCTTCTGCTGGCCCCAGCTGAAAATCACGGCAGCCACAGATGGCTTTTTCGGGACCGCGCACTTCCCCTTTGCTACGGAGGGCAGAGTATTTAAATCTTATTTGTTTTAACTTCTAGATATATTTTTAAGGTGTCATGTCAGCGTGTGGGGAGAAGAGTGCATTAGCCCTTAGCTCAGCTGTGGCATATACACACATGACTTGATATGTAGAAGACAAGAAAGCCAGGAGAAGAAAGCCAGGAAAAGGCCGAGGGCCAGAGATTGGAATTTTGCAAATTTTGTTTTTCTTCCCTTTTGTCGTACAAACTGCATTTGTAGTGAGGCACAGGACTGCCAAAAACTAGTCTGATTTCCTTTTCAACTGTAACATCAATTAATAGATAAATATTCCAGAAATTGTGGTCACTTCAAACATTTAAGATGAAGGAAAACATAAAGATTTAAATTTTTTTTTGCAGTCATCTAAATAGATAGGTAATAGCAGAGACCTAAACCCACAAATCTGCATTTATTTTTACACACCAGCTTTTTTTTTTTTACACTTCCAGCTTTCAGACAATGGATTTTTGAAATTGAGACTAGTGCAATAAAGTGATGAAAAATCTCATGAATTTTTGATACATGACTTTACCTGTATAATCATATTATTCATGTGGCTATTTGTTTACAGTCTTTTCTAAAATTGAATGCTACAGGCAGCTTAAATTGATCAATGTTTCCCTTAAAATAAATAGGCCTTTGATAAAGAGAGTATAAAATAAATATTTGAGATGTAGCTGAAGCTCTATCACAATTTATGGATCAGGATTATAGTTCAAAAGGCAAATGCAAGTATCTTTGGAGGCTAAGCCTTATCTCCTGAAAGCTTATATTTCTACTGGAAATTAACCTTAACATGAAGGGGAAATGATCTTGTAAGATTTTCTATTTCGGAACTAATATGCTAAATCATTTCGTATTTTATGGTCTTAAAAAGCAGTTAACATGACTTTGAAAGCAGTGTTTTTCAAGCACAGTAAACACTGTTGAAAGCTCGTTGTAAAGTTTTTCTTCTGTGAGATTCCAAGATGATTTACCTTAATTTTAGTTTTTTACTCTCAAATAGCAAATGTTCGTCCCACCGTTCCTGTCCTCACACCTTGCTTAGGTAATGGTTTTTGTGGAGCTCATGGCAAAATGACGTACTGTCTCAGCTTGAAATGCTGAAAATACTTAACGCTGATACTTCAAGCAAGAAGAACTCTTAACTCTCCATTCTATTTTGCACTAATTGATATTACAAGAATAAACCTAGAGATATTTATTTTCCAATATTGATTTTGGGTGTACTCATTCTTTAACTACAGCAGCCCAAATTAGAAAGTTAAAAATCAGATTGTTGATAATTATGAAACAAGGTAACACAAGGCATTGCAAAGCATAGGTGTAAGAATTAAGGTAGTGTGAGGATCAGTCCTGAACGCTGGAGAAAGTGCGGGAGAATCTTCTCCCCGTGCATTTTGGCGAGGCCGAGCAAGACCTCTGGGTCACACGCGTCCAGCCAGGGCGCGGACTGCTGCACACAGGGACGCTTCTGTGGGAAAAGGCTCTGAGGGCTTACTGCTTACCTTGCTCGACACCACAACTGTTGCCGGCACAAGCTTCGACCGCTTCTCAGTTCTGTTCATCTGGATCCAGGAAGAAATCTTTTCCCTGACTAGTTACTTCTTAGTTGTTCCTTAGAATACATGGACTTTGGAAAAAATATCGTGGCATGCTTTCCTCTGTGGTCCCTCTCAGGAAAAGCCTTAAAGATGGACAAGTACAGTGGCTGCCGGACAGGCACTGAAATTCGGAGCTGCGAAGCTTATTCAAAAGCCTCTCGCACAGCGCGGGCGCAGTTTCACAGACAGCCACTAGATGGCGCGTGACAACCATTTGTGTCAGCCGCTGTGCCGGCGGCTTCCCGGGCTGTTCCGAGCACCCGTGTGTTCCAAAGCAATTCCTCCAAGACAACTCACTGTTAACATTACTATTCTCATTTCAGTCTTTACATGGAAACTAAGCGGTCCAGATTTACGTTTGGAAGTTCCCCCGGATCGCATGCACACCGTTGTGCGTACCGATCCCCGCAAACACCAGCATTTAAACCGAATTAAGACCTGAGTGTTAGGCACCGCTGTGTACCAATACTCACTCCCTGCCAAGGCATCAGCGGGTATTTGTTGAGCGTGTGAATGGTGTGTGAACGTTACTTGTGCTTCTCAAATGTTGAAAGAACATCTCATCACTAGAAACTTACACAAATATCTGAAAATAAAGGCATCAATTTCATGTTGTGCAGTTGGGTCATTAATATCGTATTAAACTAAAAATGCCTCGGAGAGTTCAGCAGCTTAATTTTGTGATATAGGGTATATGTGAATGTCAGGGACAAAAAATTCACGAAATATCTTGTAAGATCTCTTCTCTCTCAGAGCAAAACATACTTTCCTTTGTCTTAACAAATATAAACTTCTTTAGAAATAGGTTAATACAATTGACACATTCTATAGTGGAGCCAGTTTTCTCTTCTGTGCTTGTCACCAAGTATAGGAATGATTATTTCATAACACAATTTTTAAAAGTCTATTTGCTGATAAACCTTAATAATAATAGCTTTATTCCATAGTGTTCAGGAAACCATGAGAAAAAAGTCTTCAAAATCAGTTCCGCACTTGTGGAGGGAATTTAGAAATCTCTCAGATCCTTTTCACTTTAAAAAATCAACGGTTTTTAAAAAATCAGGAGCATCTGAATTCTTTCACCCTTCTCAAAATAGGTGTGATATTTCTTCTAAGCCAACCTCTACCCAAAAGAAAAGAATGATCTCATTTTTAGAATTACTGGCTGTTTGTTTGAACTGAAGAATTAGTTGCATTTCAAAATAAGGACATGCCTAATGAAATGATTAAAATACACAGAGCATTAAATTATAAGCAGATGGGAGTGGAGCAGGGTAGGGGGAGGTTAGTTAGAGACCTGAGTCCAGGGATGCTGCCGACTTTGGGTTTTACCCAGTGACACAGCAGATGATTCTTTTAGCAACAGAGGGCAAAAAAACAGCCTCCAGACGGCACATCTCTCTTTTTCTGGTTAGACAGCAATGCAAGAAGGGCTAAAAAGGAAAATCCATGTGTATTCTAACAGTTTTAAAAGACAGCTTTTATCAAAAGAAAATGGATGTTCCTAATGACACCTGAAAAATGAACCAGGAGTCACTCGGGAGAGGTATCATAGTAGGGAGGGGCCTTACACAAAGCCAGGGAATTAGACGGGCTCAGTATGTCCGGGCTTCCGATTCAGATCTTCGTCTTCAGAAGGAAGCAGACATTTCCCTGGCTGTTGCATGCTCCCAGTTTTTCATGAAATACTTTCTCACCTTCTTCCCTGAAATTTATCATTTAAAATGCTGTTCTGTATAGTTAAAAGATAAGAATTCGATTAGGTAGCATTTACAGCAGCTAAAAAGAAGTTTTGCCAATCAGAGTGGTTCACGGACAGTGTGAATTATCTGTTAGTGGCCCTCTATGGCTTGGCAGAGTCCATGAGAGTTTTATCTTGAATTTCTATCGGGCTGTATTCAGAGGAATTGGTTCCTGGAAACCAACTTTTTTTTTTTTTTTAAATCTGTATCTTTCCTGGATATACAATGGCAGCTCCCACCCATCTGAGCCTCCCGCTTGAACAGTGGCACCGATTGTCTCTGAGTGTGGGTTAATGGATGTAGGTCTAGTGATAAAGGAAATAAACCCTCTCAGATGTTGTCTAATTTTTAAAAGGCATCTCGCCTTCCTCAGTTGTGTGTCATCTTTGTCTTGGTTGTCTGCAAAGGAGAGGACAGCACCGATGTTGCGACTGTAGCTTGGTCCCGGGGCAGCCGGGCTCAGAGAGAGGGTAAGGGTCACCCTCAGAATCAACATGGGTTCTTCTCTAATAGCAGAAAGAACACCCAGACACGAGTCGGTGCATATGCACACAGGCAACGTCTCCAGGAAGGGATCAGCGGCTAAGTACCATCTGGCAGGTGAGATCCTCCTTCCCCCATCCACGTAAGCTGCGCCTGTGTCTCTTGTCTTTCACATCAGCACTGCTAAGTCTGGTCTCACAGTGGCCAGCCCTGCTCTGGAAACTGCCCAATTAGTGCAGAATCTTGTTTCCCTGGCGTCGCCTACCGCGGGGAAGTGCAAGCTACCAATACTGCATCGCCTCATTCCCATGCAGAGACTAATCTGTCCGAGATGACAGCTGTGCGTTCGGGAGCAGAGTACTGGGTCTTCTTACCAAAGCCCAAGTTTACCAAGATGGTTCAGAGGAAGACTCAGCTACACCAAGCAACCCGCTGGGCAGGGACAAGGGTTATCTCCTCCCACCTTCTCCTCCAGCCACAATGAGATCTGAATCTTTTCTTATGTTTTTTAAAGTACTGCTGAAGGTGTCCTATAATAAGCCTCTTCTCAGTTCGTAGAAAGATGGACCAAAGTGTCTAAATGTAACATTTAGGTATAAAAATAATATCTACTGGTAGTCAACCTTTGGAGATGCAGTCTTTGGTGATTTGTCAGGGTTTGGATTGCTCCATGAGAAAAAAATGCATTGAGAAGTGAACAACTCACCCTGCGACTGGCCACTGTGGAAGGCGGCCGGAGGCTGGGAAGGCGTTGGGGATCAGTCGGCAGCCAACCGAAAGCAAAGCTTTTCGGGGCATGGTGAGGCCATGAGACAGAACTGCCCGATGCGGGGCAGATGTGGGGAGAGTCCCCATGGGAAGGGGCGGAAGGCCCACGTGAGTCGTGTCCTCTGTCTGTGTGGACATGGCCCGGAGCGCTTCCTGGGCCCTCCCAGCTCCTACAGAACAAAGAGATGCCTTTGCTCTGCAGCTGGAGAGGGAGAAGCCAGACTCCTGATTGGACTTTCTGTTCCTGCTTAGTCAGGGCACACTTCCCTGAAGGTCCTGAATGATGTCCTCTGAAGACTGAGTTTCATGGTTGTCCTCATCTTCATGGTTGTTTTTGTCACTGTCATCATCGACACCTTCATCATGGCGGTAGAAGCTAACACACTGAGAGCTTGCTGCGGACGGGGCCCTGTCCTCAGCACTTCCCCTGTGCTCTCCCACACAGACCTGTGAACAGGTGGGCCGCCCCTTGCCTTTGAGGAGTGGTTCTTGAGCACAAGGAGAGAAAGCGCCGTGGCAAAAAGTGTAGAAGAGCAGCATGCAGGATGTGCCCAAGACACGCGTTCCTCCGCGCCGCTCTAAGTTGGGTCTTCCCACCTTCGCTGGCCCCCGGAGCACTATGGGGCGGGAGTAACGTTGCAGCCCCCCAGCTCCATCCCCAGAGGTGTTTTTTGCTGTGTCTGGAGTGGGCCGCGGAACTGGCATTTTAACCAAGTTTCCCAGGCAATCCTGCTGCTTTGGGTCCTGGGACCTTCTGAGAAACAAAGGCCTAGAGGGTTCAGGGCAGATGAGGGTGGCAACGGGGTTTCCTGGGGCGGGGGGTCATGAGTTGGGCCTGACCTTTATCACAGCAGGGACTGCATATCCCAGTCGGGGCCCCACACTCTCCAGAGCCAGAGCACCGTTCTTCAGGACAGCACCGAAACATGCATCCTGCCCGCGGAGGTGCTGCGAGGCTCCCATGAGCTCTGCGGCTCCCAGAGTGTGGCCCAGGGCCCTGCTCAGCCAGGAGGAAGTTGAGGGGCGCCTCACTTAGCTTCGGGTCCAGCTGCAGGGATGGAAACAGCTGAACTTCAAAAGAAGCACTGGGTTTACCCCGGGGCAGCTGTGGAAAGGGCTGGAAAACAAAGAGAGGAGAGAGAGAGAGCCGAAGCCTGGGTTCGGGCTTTAGTTAGACAGGCGAGGTGGACATTCTTGGGCTGCCTTCAGTGTGTTTTGATCAATACTGTAGCAAAGTTGCCCTAATGATCCCTTGAATATCCACACAGAGGAACTGTTCTACTATCTCCATCTGAGATCCTTTCCTGCTCTGGCCCTTTGGAGACAGCCACTGAAACTCCCTGGGAGCCAGGAGGTAAAAAGCCCAGGGCATCTGTGTCACTCCCTCCCAGCAGATGCTTTCGTAAGTTCATTTCTTTCTTAAGGTCAGTGATTTTTTAGAGTTTGGCTGAGGGGTGGAGAAAACCTTAAACAGACAAAAGCAAGCCACTCAGGATTTGGAGGACAGAACAGTTAAGAGCCTGAACAGTGTTCTGTCTTAAGAAGACAACAGAAGACAGGGGCCCCCTAGCAGTTTCACAATAGGTGAGAAGATGTTATCGATGGAGTTGCTTTCAATGGCTTAAGTTACAGGAGGGAAAACATGCTCAGAGCTTGAAGAAGTTTAAAAAAAAAAAAAACCACAGGGATTGTGCAGAACAAGAGAACAAGCAAAACAAGGGAATGAACTGCCAAAGAAAGTGGAATTTCCATCCCTGGAGCTATTCGGAGAACCAGGGACCTCTTTATTACAGGTTGTTTAGAGTAATGAACTCGATCCCATCCTGATGCATGGGAATGGACTAAATGACCCAGGCCAAGTTCCTTCCAGTCCAAATAGCTCCATAATTATTGACCCAGGTGGTCACGGGTTTGTCTCAGAGGATGAGGGGTCCGTTTTCAGCAGACTTCCAGAGGCTCTGTTGCCAACAGTGCTTTGTCATTGACTGGATCCTTTTCAAGTCATCTTCTTCAGCAGAAACTCCAATACGGAGGTCCCCACAGCAACCCGTTAAGTGCTGGCCAAAGATCATTGTGAGGCTCAGGCCTTCCTGACCAGATGGAACTCCCCAGGCACTGTGCAGGCCTCCGAGAGGTTTGGGGGTCGGCTGAAAAATCCTGTGGCTTCCGGGGGAAGAGGAAGTAGCAAATACCCTCCTGTTTTCTCTTGCTGGAAAGCTTCATCTACTGGCCTCTCTAGCTGGTATATGGAGTTTTCCCCCAAGGACTGTGGAGCAGAGTCAGCCTCTGTCCTGTTTTCAATCACGTAGACGTGAAATTACGCTGGCCTCCTACCCTGCATTTTTGCCATGTTTTCGCATCACGGTGTCTTGACACGAGGCTGTTCCACCCTCAAAGCAAATCAAAAGACTCCCAACCGGTTTTAACTCTCTGGTGCCAGCTTCGTCTTCTAGTCAGAGACCCATTTTAGAAGGAGTTTAAGAAAACTGGTTGCAACATTTTATATTCTTATACAATAAATATAACAATAATTTAATAAAATAAATTATGTTTCTAAGCTCTAAGTTTCTAAGGTGTTACTAGTTTTGGGGGGAAAGGTCCTGCGTTAATGAATAACCCACATATCCCTGGCTCTTGCCACCACACATATCCACAGGGCCCACTGCTATGGTTTCACTATGGCTTGTCCTCTCCAAAAATTCAGGTTGGAGTTTAATCTTGTTTATAGGGTATCAAGAGGTTAGAAACATCTAACCACGGCCTTTAGAGGACCTCATTTTTTTTTTTTTTTTTTTTTTGGTGCTGGGGATCGAACTCGGGTCCTTGTGCTTGCAAGGCAAGCACTTTAACCACTGAGCTAAATCCCCAGCCCCCACGGCCTTTAGAGAAGAGCCTTTGGGAGATGATAAGAATCAAATGAAGTCATCAGGGTAGAGCCTCATGACTGAATCCTGGTGGCTTTTCCGGAGAGACAGGAAGAAATGCATGTACCCTCCCTGGCTTGACTCTTCCCATACTATGTTCTATGCTGCTGTGGGACTCTGCTAGAAAGAAGGCTATCGCCAGATACGGTTGACCTTGACCTCCAGAGCTGAGTCAGAATACCGCCTCCCACTTTTCAAAAAACAAGTACCCAGCCTATGGTTTGTATTATTATCACCAGAAAAAGAACTAAGACCCCCTCCCCCGCCGAGGGCAGCTCCCTCTTGGTCAGAGTCCAGCCTGACTCGGCTCTCCTAGGGGGAGACTAGGAAAGGGGAATTCACTGCCACTTTTATTCATGGAACCTGCAGTGACAAATGAATTCCCTGACTACGGTGGTGGTTGCAGATGGTTGCAAAGCAGCAAATCATCTGCCTCCTCTCTTGTTGTATAGGACCATGATAATGTCCTCTCTCCCGCCCAAGACCAAACCCTACATGTGATTTGGATCCAAAACTTGCACTATTACCTAGTTATCCATCTCCTCTCATATAGGCAACATTTTCTCAAATAGATCCTTCTTCTTGGCTTTTAATTACGTTGTACTCTCATCAGGATAGAAGGGATTCTTCCTTCATTCCCAACTTCCCATTAGCTATTACTCAATCACCAAGCCTCTTGAAGAACTGTATTAACTCCCTGTCTCTATATCTCAATTTTCTCTAATCTGGTGTCTAGTCCCAGCAGTTTGCTGAAGTCACCAGTGAGCGTTGCGTCATTTCTTAGGGAGCTTCTGCTGCCTCAGGTGTGGTGCGGGTTCTTCAGCACAGCACGGGTTCCCTTGCTTTGGAAGCCCTTCCATACTCGTGTTTTGTGTTTACTTGTGGGTTGACTGGTGGATCTTTGGTGCCCCCTACAAGTTGCATGTCCAGGTGTCAGGGACGATATTTGCCCGGCTGCACCTTGGAAAGCTTGCAGCCTGGACCTGGGCCTGGATTCTCCTCACCATGGATGGGTGTGTATTGAATGAGTGAACTTGTGAGTTCAGACTGGGGCCTGCGGCTCTCAGAATATTACTCTTGATCTCTTTGTACCGTGTGAACTTTCTGTGTATTCAAATGAAGAATGTTTCCTGAAGCTGAAAGACAAAAATTATAGATTATCGGGAGGTTGAAGCAGGAGGAGCACCACAAGTTTGATGCCAGCCGGGCTCCACAGTGAGTTCAAGACAAACCTGGACTATATAGAAAGACCCTGTCGCAAAACACCAAAATTTCTTCACAGGTTAAGTAGCTACAGCCTGAAAAGAAAATCCTGGATAGAAGTTAATATTTTTTCTAATTTAAAGCAAAGAAGAAACTTCTCTTTAGTATCTTTTTTGTTGCAAATGTAGGTATGTATTTCATTTACTCTCTAGTGCCCAACAGTGACAGATATTATAGTTATAAAAGTGAAATCTTTGATAAGAAACAAAACTCAAATCCAGTTTGCTACCTGGGTCTAAGAGAGAAAACTAGCTATAAAGGTTGATAAGAAAATTTTTTTAAAACAAACTTTTTAGTTTGGAATTTTAGATTTACAGAAAAGTCAAAAGCACAGAGAGTTCCCATAATGATACTTGCCCAATTTCCCTCATTTGTAAGATCTTACTATTACCTGGTACATTTGTTGAAATGAAAAAACTGATGTTGGTATGTTGTTACTAACTAAACTCCAAAATTATTTTTATTTCATGAATTTTTCCTACAAACATTCATTTTTTTTTCTTCTCGTATCCAGTCTGGGACACCACATTGCATTTAAGAAATGTCCTTTTTTTGGGCTGGGGATTTAGCTTAGTGGTTAGAGTGCTTGCCTTGCAAGGGCAAGGCCCTGAGTTCGATCCCCAGCACCAAAAAAAAAGAAATGTCCTTTTTCAAGGAAGAAAGGAAAATTCTCTTAAACCTACTTGCTGATAATATGAGGAGAGGTTGCTGGCTGCTAAAATCAGGAACATTTGTATTAATAAACAAGAGTAAAAGTGTTTACTTTTTATGAGTATTTATTGAGCACCTAACATATGGTATATTACTTAGGTATATCATATACAACACATAGTCATAGCTGTGTCCACACTGGACACAATGGTGCATGCCTATAGTCCCAGAAGATGGGAGGCTAAGGCAGGAGGATTGCCAATTCAAGGTCATCCTGGATTAGATAGTAGGACCCTGTATTAAAACAACCAAAAATAATAAATAAATGAATAATACTATATATTCAGGAGATATATATTTTGCTTTAATCTTTATCAAACCGTAAGAGTTAGTTGATTTAAAAAAAAACCAAAATAAGTCCAATTTGCTGCCTGAATCTAAGAGAGAAGACTACACTATGTTGGGAAGAAAATATTACAAGTTAGGCATGATTATCATTCCTCTTCTGGAAAGAGGAAAGACCTTTGGAAGAGGAAAGACCTGAGACTTGGGAAGTTTACTGTGTTCAAGATTATACGCCTAGTAAAAGACAGACCTTAGCCTCAAACCCTGATCAGCCTGTCCCCCAAATTTAGCATCTTAATCACTAATGAAGTTGTAATTGCAAATTGAAGAAATTTGAACTAATGAGTATTGCTTAAATAGAGCATTTGTTCTGAGTATCTATTGCTACACAAAAAATATTCCAAAATTAGTGACGTAAAATGACCTCTATTTGATTATGCCATGATTTTGTGGGTTAAGAATACCTGTAGGGCTTGGTGGTGATGGCTCATCTCTGCCCACAGAGACTCAGCTAGCCTAAGACAACTGCGATAGCTCAACGGAATCACACGCTAGGGACCTCGGTTCTGTATCCTTGCTTCTTGTCCACATCATCATTTTTGGCCTGAAGTGTTCCAGATGGTCTTTTTACTCCTGTGTCTGGACCTGGTTGGCTGGAGATGCTGAGGGTAGGCAGGCATCTTTCTCCATGCAGCCCCTCTCCACAGCAAGCTGAGGCTTCCTCACAGAACAGCCGTCTCCCGAGAGCCAGTCTTCCTCCATGGCAGTGGATTTCCTTCATGGTGGGCGTTGTGATAAGAAGCAGAAGTTGGCAGTTTCTTAAGGCCTAAGCTAGAAAATGTTACCAACACTTCTTTATTGGTCAGAGCAGTCATAGCGGTCAATTTAGATTCAAAAGAACGGAACATAAGAATTTTTAAGTTTGGTAAAGTATAATTTATCATATTTTTCTTTTGTGGCATGTGAATTTGTTGTCAAGTTTAATAAGTCTCTGCCTAGCCCTAAATTTAGAAGATTTTCCTTATTTTTTCCTAAAAGTATGTGTTTCATCTTTTCCATTTAAGTTAATTTTGAGTTGACTTTTGGATAAGCAGTGAGGCTTATTCAAAATTAATTGCCTGCCCCAACTGATGTCCGTCTTTCATTCGCTGAATAGCTTTTACACCTTTGTCAAGAATCAGTTGGGTATATTTATACGGCTATATTTTTGGCTTTTCTGCTCTGTTCCATTGATTTATGAGTTTGTCCTCTGCCAATACCACACAATCTTGATTACTATAGCTATGTAATATAGTAACTGGCTAAACTAATTCTTTGAACTGGCTAAACTAATTCTTCCAGCTTACCTTTTCTTTTTCAGGCTTGTTTTAACTATGCTGTCCCTTTGCCTTTCCATCTGAATTTCTGAAATAATCTTGCCTATGTGTACTAAAAAACTCACGGAAACTTTTTTTTTTTTTTTTAGCACTGGAAGGATATGATCAATCTTTTTGTTTTTATTTATTTTAAACCAAGAGCATGTATTGGTACATTCTACATACATTCACGGAAACTTTTATATGCATATAAACCTGTAGATCAGTTTTGTTAGAACTGGCATTTTTGCTATGGTGAGTCTTCCAATTCATGCATAGAATATGTTTATTTATTTAGATCATTGATTTCTTTAATAAGTAGTATGTAGTTTTCAGCATACAAATCACATACATGTCTTACTACATTGCAGGTGCATTTATATTTTTTGAAATGGACATAAATAGAAAAATTCATTTTCAATTTTGATATTGTGTTTATTGCTAGTAATAGAATAACAGTGATTATGTGCTTATTTATCTTGTATCCTGTAACCCTGCCGAATTTATTGGTTCTAGGAGGCATTTTTTTTTTTAAAGATCTGCTGGAATTTTCTATGGAGACAATTAGGTCATTTGCAATAGGGATGGTTTTATATTTTCCTTTCTAATCTGTATGCCTTTCATTTCCTTTCCTTGCCTTATTACACTAGCTAGAAATTTCAGTGCTTGTCAAATATGAGCAGCAAGAGTGCACATCGAGACTCAATTCTGATCTTGGGGGAAAACATCAGTCATTCACCATAAAATATAATGTCAGCAGTAGATTTGGACAGATGCTATTTATCCAGTTGGAGAAGTTCCCTTGGGTTCTATTTTTTTGAATTAAAAAATCATAAGTAGGTGCTAAGTTTTATCAAATTTCTTTTCTTCATCAATATGCTGTTTCTGTCTTTATGGTGGATTATATTAGTGGGTTTTCAAGTACTGATGTAGTGTTGTATCTTTGAAATCAGTTGTATTTGATCATGGTTTAGAATTCTTTTTTTATATTGCTGAATTATATTTGCCAATATTTCATTAAAGATTTCTGCATTTCTAGTAGTGAAGAATATTTGTCAATAATTTTTCCTGTGTGTGTATGTGTGTGTGTGTACTGTTTTTGTTAGTTTTTGCTATCAGAGTAATACCAGCATCATAAAGTAATTAGGAAGTATTCTTTCCTCTTTTATTATTTGTGACAGATTCTATAGAGTTGATGTGAATTCTTTTAAAAATATTTGGTAGAAGTCTCCAGTAAAACTATCTGGGCCTGGAGATTTCTCTTTTGCTAGTTCTACAATTATGAATTGAACTTCCTGAGTAGTTATGGGGGTTCACATTATCTGTATCTATTTCATGGTGGGGAATTATGGTAGTTTGTTTTTCCAAGTAAATGGTCCATTTCACCTGAACCGTCAAATTTACTTACAAAGAGTTGTTCACAGTAGTCCCTTATTACTCCTTTGATATTTTCAGAGTCCACATTATAGTCCATGCGTCATTCCTGATAATGGTGATTTTATGTCCCCTCTCTCTTTTTGTCAGTCTTACTATAGGTTTATCCATTTTATTTATCTTTTCAGAGAACCAGCTCTTTCTTTTGTTGATTTCCTCTATTGTTTTTCTCTTTTCAATTTCCTTGATTCTCTTGTTTTTATAATTTGCTTTTGGTTTTTTCTCTCCTTTTTCTAGATCTTTGAGGTGGAAGCTTAGAATATTGATTTGGATCTTTCATTTTTTCTAATGTAGGCATTTCTTACTGTAAATTTCCTATCAGCAATACTTTACATGTGTCTCATGAATTTTGATAAAATGTATCTTTCATTTTTATTTAGTTCAGTGTAGTTGTGGTACCTCTTTGATTTATGGATTATTAAGAGGTGTGCTGTTTAGTTTATAAGTGTTTGGAATATGATTTTCTATCTTTCTGTTTGATTTGTAGTTTGAATACATTGTAGATAGAGAATACCTTTTGCTTAACTTCAATTATTTAAATTTGTTGAGGTTTATTTTATGACTCCAGTGTGATTTATGTTGTTATATGCTCCATGGGCACTTGAAAAGAATGGATATTTTGCTATCGTTGAATAGCAATATTTTCTGTGTACTAATTAGATCCTAATGATTGAAAATGTTGAGTTCTTTTGATATCATTACTGGTTTTCTATCTAATTGTTTTGTCAACAATTGACAGAAGTGTTTGTGTCGAACTATAATTGTGGATTTGCCTATTTGCCCTTTTCGTTCCAGTTAGTTTTTGCTTTACATATTTTCAGATCCATTTGTTTGGTGCATATACATTTAGTACTGTTATGTCTTTTTGGTGGACTGACCTTTTCATCATTACAGAATGGTCTTCTCTGTCACTGGTAATTATCTGCACTCTAAAATCATGCTTTCTTTGGTTAATATCTGCATGTTAGGTCTTTTCCATCCTTTTACTTTCAACTTGCCAATCTTATTATAACTGAAGTGAGCTTCTTATACAAAAAGTGTCATTTTTTAAAAACTCACTTCACCAATCTCTGTCTTTTAATTGATGTATTTAGATTACTTATATTTAAAATTAGTTGGTTTTTTTTTTTTGCTTGTTCTTGGTTTTTCACTTCTCCTTTCTTGTTTTCCTACTTCCTGTGGTTCACTTGTACATTTTTTAGAATCCTAATTTATCTATCCTGTTTTGAGTGGATCTATCACTTTCTATAGCTTTTTATGTGGTTGCCTCAGCTATTACATTATATTTACATAATTTGGTCTACTAGTGTCATCCTTTTATTAGTTTGAGTGCAGTATAGAAATATTATTTCTCTTTACATCCACTTACCCATCTTCAAGTGATAAGATTTTGTTAAATTTTTCTTTAATACATTTTGAACCATGTCGGAGAGTGTGATAATTTTTATTTCAGCCATCAAACGTAATTTAGAACACTTAAGAGGAGAACACATTGTATTTATCAATATTTTTGCTTTTGCCATATATTCTTTCTTCCTGATGTTCAGAGATTCTTTCTTTTATCATTTCTTTTGTGCTAAAAAATGTTTGATAGCCATTCTTTTAGGGTAAGCCAGATGACAACACATTCTCTTAGCTTTTCTGCATCTGAAGATGTCTTAATTTCCCCTTTATTCCTGAAGAGTACTTTTTGTAGATATGGGATCAGAATCTACTGCTTTTTGTTTTCAGCACTTGAACAGTATCACACCATTGTCTTGTGGACTCCATCGCTGGCAAGGAAGCCACAGCCTTCAATTTGTATTTATTGTACATGTAAGGTGGTGCTTCTCTCTCATTATTTCAGGACTTTTTCCTTTGTAATTAGTTGGAAGAAGTTTGACTATGTTGTCTCTTTATGTGGAATTCTTTGGGCTTGTCTTATTTGCTCAGCTTCTTGAGTTTGAATATGTGTTTTGCCAAATTTGGAATGTTTTTAGCCATTATCTCTTCCCCTATATTTTTAACCCCTCACTTTTTCTTATGCTTCTAGGATTTCAATGATACAACTAGTAGGTCTTTCATTAAAGTTCTTTATGAGTCCCTGCAGCTCTGCTCATTTATTTTCAGCCTAATTTCTTTCTATTCAAATTATGTAGTTTCTGTTCTTTCAATTCAATTCAGGTACTAGTCAGTTGTTCAGTTAAGTAACGGTCTATTCTTCAACTTCAGGGAGTCTTTCTTCTCCCTTTGTCTGGCTGTTCAGCCCATCTATTGATGTTTTTCAGTTATAAACTTTCCATTTGATTCTTCTTTATATCTCCTATTGCTTGGCTGAGACTATTTTTCTGTTTGTTTTAAGCTGCTCATAATTGCTTATCAAAATGTCAAAACATTTTTTTGATGACTGCTTAAAGTCTTAGCTAATTCAAATATCTTTGTCATCTCAGCATAGACATTTGTTAATTGTCTTTTTCATTCAGTTGGATACCATCTTGATTCTTGGTATCATAAGTGATTTTGATTGAAATCTGAACATTATGAATATAATGAGACTCTGAATCTTATTTAAGTCTTTTGTTTTAATTGGCTTTTTCTTTTTTTTGACACTGCTGTGGTAGGAGGAGGAGTGGCGCTACCTCATTGTAATATGGAGAGGTGGAAGTCCACTTTCCTTTTGGCCACTGTTGATACCCATTTTGGTGGTGGGTGGGGTTCCTTGTTAGCGCTGGGCGGGTGTGAAATTCTCACTTGCCACTAGACCTCCAATGACACCCCTGGGTGGGGCAGCCTCCTTAAGGCTGCAAAACTCCCGACTTTTCAGCTCCCCTCTGCAAAGACCCTAGTTTAGTGGTGCGTGGGGCCCCGTTTGCTGTTTGGTGGAGTGTGAAGTTCAGGCATCCCCATAGGGGACATAATGGAGCGGGAGCTCATTACCACCTGCCTGGGATGAAGGTCCCAGCTCTATTGCCATCTCTGACAGCACCCCAGCAGAAGTAGGCATGGGTTTTGGGTTGCCTCTTTACAACCCCGGTGCTGGTGGAAGTCTAGCTTCCCCACTTGGTCTTGGCTGGGGGTGAGCCACAGTGTTCTCTACAATACTGAGCTGCCGCTTTGTTTTCCAAAGGTTTCCCTTCTTACTAGGCTGCCCCTTTCCTTGTCACCCAGCCAGAGAGAGCAAGTTATGCTTGATTGTTTTTTGTTTGGCTTTGTTTTTGTCTCTACTCCCTGGCATTGCCAGGTTGCTGACTTCTCCAGCACTCACTGCCAGTGCTGAGACGAGAAAATGCAGGAACTCATCACCGTGCTGTTCTTCACTCACACAGTCCCTGGCCGCTCTGCCTTCTTTCTTCCATTCGATTCTCCTTTAAGGTCCAGGGACTTTATTTGTAATTAAGAGGAGGAACAAGAAAAGTTCTTCTACTTCATTTCCCCCAAACTGAAGTTCTCACTGGTCCTCATTTTTAACGAAAGCAAAGATTAACAAAAAATAATTCCGAAGGTTATAGGTTTCCCAGAAGGAAAACACATACAGCAAAAATAAAGCAAACAGATGTGAAATATGGAGATAAGTGTTCATCAAGTTTTCTTTTAAAGAATACTTCAATTAAGAAGACTTAAAAACCCTCACTGAGTAAAAACAATGCTTCTTTGTGTTTAAAGATCTTTGTTTTTCTTAAGTATTTCTTCATCCTTTATTTCATTTGATCCTGCCAGGGATCCTGGAAAGGAGGTAAGACAAATGTTATTATCTCAGTTTCACAGGAAGGGAAATGGTACTATAAAAATCCGAGCAAAACAGGTTCCACCTCAAATTCCGATGTTTTGTGGTACAGTATTGTTTTCCTACTGTGAAATAAAGAATTCTTTTCAAGAGAAAGTTTAAAAATACTGTCTTCAGAAGATTTCTTCTCTATCATCTAAAACATTACCTGCTATAATGTTTCCAGGTTCCAACCATGAGAATACTTGCTTGGAATCAATGAGAGGATGGGGATTTACTACTTTTCTACCCTCTTCAAATACACCGCACCATAACTCCTCCAACTCATGAATCATTCTTTGAAAGTCTTGAGTTATATTCTGCATCCTCATCTGGACCCAAGCTGGAGAAATGGCATCTTCTTTGAATTTCAGAATCCTTCTGTGCAGTGGAGGCCAAGCCCCGCAGTCTCTCCTCTGCCAGCCTTGGCACGTGCGGCATGCCGAAACACAGGAACAGCTTTGAGGAGCATGTCGCGATGAAATGAGATGGTGCATATTCTGACCTTGAATTACAGGTAAAGTGCACTGGAGCTAAATATTTCTTGGGAGCAAAAGAATCTCACGTGATAGAAAAATTTCTTAGGGTCTGAGTCTCCCCCAATCTTTCTCTACAGTTCTGCAAGAGACAGAAGCATAGAGAAACTAGCTCATCCTGGAGATTTTCTGTGGAGATACTGCAAGCAGAATCTTGGCTTAGTTTGGTTGTTGTGTGTCGATTTAAGAGATTCAAATATAGAATTCACGGAAGAGGAGATTGAAGCAAAACAATACACTAAAATATAAGACATCTTTTTGGGCGTGGTGGCATATGCCTGTAACTTCAGCACTCTGGGATCTTGAGGCATGAGAACTGTAAATTCTAGCCCAAGCTGGGCAACTTGAAGACTTAGCGGGACCCTGTCTCGAAATAAATAAAATAAAAAGGAATTGAGGCTGTAGGCCTGTGTGAAGGCCTTGGAGTCAACCCCTAGTACTGCAAAATAAATAAATAAACAAAAAAATAAATAAGAGACATCTTTTTATTTAATCATGATAAGGAAGGGTTTGAAGGAACTGAAGACTGGCAGAGTACAATACTGAATTAACTGCGGTATTCAGTAATGGCTCACCAAGAGATCCAAGACATTCTAGCGGGGAGAAACCATTTCCCCAACTAAGCCAGGGCCAGCTTCCCTGTTGGCTCTAGGAGATCCTGTGTTGCTCATCACCTCTGTCTTGGAATTGCTGGGGACGAAAAGACTCGGTATTTACCCTGGAGGAGCTTCAAGTCCAGTGACAGAGGCCAGACCTAGAAAGGAGAAGATAAAGTGATGCCAAGTGGGTGGCACAGTCAACTGCGTCTGTGATTTTTGGACAAGGCTGACCCTGAAGGGGGCTCTGAGATTGAGAAGGATGAAGGGATTTCAACCAAGAGGGAGAAGGAGCACAGGCACACTGTGGGTCTGCATCTCATTTCAGGGAGCAATGACTAGAAGACTGCCCATGAAAAGAGGGCTCAGAGAGTGGAAAGGGGGACCAAGAGGAAGGACTGGTGAGACTGGGACTGTATCTGGCAAGAAGGGAAAGCTCCTAAGGGTCAGCAGGGAAAGGAGAGACACGCAGAAGGAGGCGCATCTAGGAAGAGAAATCAGGCAGCAGAGCATAAGATGCGTTGCAAAGGAGGGACCTGTGTCAAGTGGTGACAGGCCAATTACTCAGAAAGAAATGTTCCCTCTTTGCTTAAGCGTAACTTCTGTAAGGGAATAATTAATTCATATCCTCTTTTTCTGTTTACAATTAATAGAGTCAAATAAATACCCAACATCCAAATTCAGCCAAGTTCAAGGTATGTCATCTATCAGGATCTCCCTGCTGTGATCGAAAAGCCGACACTTGACATCCGTGAGCATCCTTTGAGTCCCTCTGCCCGGTAACACTCCAACATACAGTCGATGGCAAAGAACTGAAACTACTATTTTTCTTTTGTTCCTAAAAAAGAAGACATCTCACAGTTTTATTCATTTTTTATTTTTTTGAGGCAGGGTCTCACTAAGCACTTCAGGCTGGCCTTGAACTCTCTATGTAGCCCAGGCTGGCCTCAAACTCTCCTCTTGCGTCAGCCTCCGGAGTGCTGGGATTACAGGTGTGCGCCTCCACACCCAGCTTCTCGCAGTTTTTTAAGGTGCATTTGTACAAGGTTGTAAAAGTTTGTTTTGTGTTTGTGTAAACATGATCAAAACCTTTGGTGTATCAGTTCCCCTTCCTATGGGGAAAATTAAAGAATTCAAATTGAGGAGGCAGGTCCAACTGAAAGATTGCCATAAAATTGGAAAAGGTTGCTTGGGTTTGTCATAGCACCCAGAACTCCGAGTAAGCTTTGGAACTGCATTTCACAGTACAGGACAGGAGTGAAAGGCTAGAGGGGCTTGAGGGCTTGCTGACTGCTTAGTGGGATAGCACTAGGCTGGGGATTCCCCACAACCGCACCTCTCACGTTGCTTGGGAGCACGCTTTGTCTGTGGCTTCCCTGCCCCTCGCAGAGTCAGTTAGGCCAGAGGTTCGAATGCCAGGTTCCTGGTCTGGATCCAAGTGAGCAGCCTCTAAGGTTTCTCCAGAATGAAATCCCAGGGTGCATCTATTCCTGGTCTCCACACAAGCTTGTTGAGCTTCTGTGGCTCTCAGCTGTTTCTTCCACAAGTGAACAAACATCTACACTGACTCTACAGAGTTTTGGTTTTGATCAGGGAGACTGTGTGTGATCTTTCTTTGAAAATAACTTATGATGTGAATCTTTCCATATTAACTGTTTTATTCTCCCATCAGTCATTGATTGGTTTGATATAGAAGCTAGGCAATAGGTAGTCTTTTTAAAATCAGAAACTTGTTATTGTTTTCTGTGCAGTGAATTTAAGACATAGCAAATCTTTCTCATGACACAGCCCTCTAAATTTCAATTTTTGCAAGAAAGTCATTATTTTTTTCTGTTTTAAGCTATGTTCCTGCAGCACATGGGAGATGGTATGTTAACATCTGATTTTTCTGTTACTTCTTTACAGTTTTTAACATGTAGTATGTGTATAATCTCATGGGGTACAGTATATTTCAACACGTGTATAGAGCATGGATTGATCAAGTCAGGGTAATCAGCATTTTGGTTTTCCTGTCATTTCTTCATGTTTTCAGTCTTCAAGATCCTGGATCCTAGTTCTTCATAAAATATGTACTATGTTATTGTGAACTGTAGTCACCCCACCATGCTGTAAAACACTAGAATGTACTCCTTCTCCTTAAGGCATGTGGTTAAGTGTCAGTTCTTAAACTGAAAACTTTGGCGAGACAGCGGCTTACAGAGAGAACATGATATTCTAAATATCTTCCATCTCGGATGCGTTAAGTATTTTTCTCAGGACAGAAGAAAGTTCTTTCTCCTTTCTTCCATTATTTCATGGCTTCCCTGTGGCCTCTATGCCTCCTTTTCTCTTCTTACAAGGACAATGGTCATTGGATTGAGGGCAGGCCTTAATCTAGTATGAACTCATCTTAAGTAATTATATCTGCAAAGACCCTATTTCTAAATAAGATCACATTCTGGGGCTCCAGGTGGACATGAATTTTAGGGGAACACTATTTGGCTCACTGCAGTGCGAAAATCAGGAATGGGCCAGGGCAAAAGATTTGTCAAATCAAACAAAGAGTGAGAAGGCCTGACTGTCAGAGTCGTCATTTTGGAATCACCAAGATGATGGTATTAGAAGGTGAGGCATTTGGCAGGTGACCAGGTCACGAGGTTTTCGCCCTTGTAAATGGGATTAGTGCCCTTATAAAAAAGGCCTTGAAGAGCTGGCTTGCCTTTCTGCCGTGTGAAGACATGGAGAAAGTACTCCAAGGAGTGAGTCCTCACCAGATACCACGTTTACAGGTACAGATCTTGGATTTCTCAGCCCCCAGAATTTTGAGAACTACATTTCTGTTTTGTATGTTATCCAGTCTAAGTGCTTTGTTATGGCAGCTAAAACAGGCTAAGACGAAGGGTGTTCCACACTTTGTTAGAAGGCAGATTGCAAGTTCGTCATTGCAGTTCCTTACTTGGTAAAGTTGCCATGATTAAAACCTGGAGGTCTCGGATCTGACAACCATGCTTTGAAACCTGGCTGGTAACATCAATATGATTTGGTGTGAATTACGTAGCCTCTGTGTGCCTTGATTTCTCCTATTGGATGGGAATAAGCCTGCTGGGGGAATAAGATTAAAAAATGCATGAAAGCACTTAGTGCAAGTTAAGTTTTCTGTGAAACTAGCCATGGAAGTGTTGACTAGGCAAGACCTACCACAGAAGGCAAAAAGCAAAGGAAGCTACCAAGTTGTGGTGTGGAATTCCAAAGGAGTGAATAGGTCTGGCCAGGGACTCAGAAAAGTTTTCATGGAAGAGGAGCCTTGTAGAATGATTGGTACATTTGGAGATGGGGGGGGGCACATGCTTTATGCAGCTAGTCTAGCTTTGGGCAAACAGGACCAGTATGGTTTAGGTGAAACATAATAAGAAGGCAGATGTGTGGGGTTGGCTGGAAAGAGGGCTGGGCATACCTGTGGACATCAGGGTGAAGAGCCTAACCCCTGTTGCCAGACGTCATCATGTCATCTGCCCAAGTCCCAACACCTACCGGGCCCTGAGACCCCAGAGCGAGGCAAGAGGAAGATCATTTCTTCATCGCTCTAGGAGCCTAAACCAGTTTCTTATGGCTCCACCACTCTTCCTCCTCATGTCCGTTGATTTTCAAACCTGTGGCAAGTTCTATGGCTTGGCTTTGATGTGTCTCAGATATTTCTTCACCATTTCTCATCGGCAGAACCAGAACCGCCCACTGTTCAGGTTTTACACTTACCTCAGATGTTTCATTCCAAACTCCAAGTTTCACAATCTTGTATCATACATCTCTCCACCCCCTCACTTCTTTATCTATAAACAGGGTTATATGTGTGACTCTGTGTCTGGTCCACTGTGACCCCTGGATCATTTCCAGGCTGTCTCTGGGATCCACAAGCATTCTAAATCTTACACTGGCCTAATTTGCGTCTTCCTCCTCCATAGGGCACTGTGACGCGCTCACATAGTGCTGCTCTGTATCAGGGATGTGGCAGGCTGCTCTCCCCCAGCCACAAACCATAAAATTGAGAACGGCAAGACGCTCTTGATTAATTTCATTCGCCTGTCTTTAAATCCTTTAAAGAAAATGCCTGTTTAAATCATTCTTTTGCAAGCGTATTTGTAAATAATACTTAAAAAACACTTCATCTAATTATTCTTACCACAGCTGAATGTTAACAGACTGAAGATGAGATTTATGTTTAGACAGCATTAAGGTACTAATTTTTTCTCAACAATAGGCGCTGCAATTGACAAAATTAAAACAGAAAATGTAGACCAACAAAAATTAATTTGTACCAGGCTTAATAGTTTCTCTAAGTAAATCCAGTCACTCCACAGCTGCCTAAGAAAAGCCATAAAAATTTCTGAGAAGAATCTGGAATTTAGGATTCCACACTAATTGCTTTCCCTCCCCTTTACCTCATCTCCTCTTCTTGTGCATCTTGACTGGAAAGGGACATGCAGTTTCCATATCCAAAATGCTTTCTGCTCTGCTGGGGCAAGGAAGTCAGGGGGAGGAGGGGGCAGGCCAGGGAACCACATAAATAAATGGGAATTTCTACATGGACATGAGGATTTTCTTTTTCATTTCTTAAAAATGAGAATAAGGCACGAGTATAAATTCCAAAAAGAGCAATTTATTTAAGTCTATCATTTTTGGCAACACAATAGAACGCACATTGGGATGAACAGTCACAAATCACTCCCCTTCCCACTGTCTGTTTTCTCCACCATATGTTGTAGAGAATACAATTCACATGCTGAAGTTTCGTCTCCTTTCCATGTGAGAAAGCATATTGTGATTTCGGCAGCCTGGTCACTGAGCCAATGATTTTTGCAGTGGTGGGGGTGGGAAGAAAGAGGAAATAGGAAATAGAACCAATCCTCTAGTCCAAATATTTTTAAAAGGCTAGAGAACCTTAAAAATAGTTTCTTCCCCAGTCACATGGACTGGACTGAGCTCCAGTGGGCACATCCATTGGCTCTTAGGCCTTCTATGCAAAAGACAGCCACCAGTGCAAACATGTGGCCTCAAAGTCCTACCAATCTCTGTTCTCAGTTTGCCATTTTATACCCAACGCTAACTCTCCTTCTGTATAACTTAGTGAGATGTGAGTCTGAGGTACTTACTTAGGAGGAAGGTTATATTATTCTCAGTTCCTCCACGGGGACACTTGGTCTTCTATGATGGGTCCAAAACGGAACGGTGCTTATTGGTGAAATACTTCTAGATATATGGTGATGCCACGGCCTGTTCAGGATTCCGACCTCACTGGCACTCTACTGTAGCCCAGTAAGATGGTGTATGTCACACTGTGCCCGCACGCCCAAGAGATGAGGCTGCACATCGTCCTCCTCAGACTGGCTCTGTTCATCAACAAAGTGTCACTTGGATGTATGTGCTTTGTGTTGCAGCACTAATCTCGAGTCCATGTCCATGGCACAGATGGCCTTGATGAAACGAAGCTTTCTAGACATACTCTAAGCTGACTCAGTATGAGGTCAAATATTTTATTAAGCCCCATTCTTTCAGTTGTTTAAGGGGGGAAAAAAAGCCTTGTGTTTTCATTTACAGCATGACAGTGTTTGAAACAATGTTTTATAAGTGCTTTAGTTGATTACCATCTAACCTTCATGAAGCTTCACGAAAAATAAGAAAAATCATTTTTCAGTTCTTGGGAATTATAAGTACCACAGGTAAAAAGTGAATTTGGATCCCGAAATTGTGTATCAAACTCCTTGACTAGATTAAACTGAGCAGATGTGGAAGAAATGAGTGGGGTTTCCCTGTTTAATTCTAAATGAGACTTCAGGTTCCGCTTCCTCTGGCCGATTTTAGCCTAAGCCTCCTTATTGTCTAAAATCTGCAACTTGATACTAAAAGCTTGTCAAAATTAAGTGCACGCTTTATAAGTTTACATTTTTACAGTCTAACTGTTTTTCTTTGATATTTGACAGGGACACAGGTTCCCATGTCATCTGGCCTTGAAGTACTTTCAGAACTTTCTCCTGCACCAATTTGAAGGAGCTCAAGGCTGCTGTGAGTTATGGGGCCTTTAAGCTGCCTGTCCAGCAGCCGGCCCTTGGCCCACACTTGAGGGCTAACACCTGTTGGCTGGACAGAGCAATTAATTTTTTTAAAAATGCGGTAAGCCGCCCAAAATCAAAGCTAAAGGATAAAAATATAATTTTACCTCTTGAGCTTCCAGGGCTGGCCTTTGATCTCTTCTAGTGCCTGTGTGGCAGGAGGCACAGCAGATCTTAAATTTTCTTCCAAAAGAAGCACCCTTAAAAGACAGACCTCCAGAGCTGACTTAATGTTTCCACCCTCGGTCATGTCACCCTTATGTAATTACTCACACTGCGACCTAACTGAGATATTCATTCGCAACAAAAAGGCACATCTACCAAATGTCCCTGTTTAGGAAAATTATAATTGGAAGACCTTAAATTATAGCACAGTCCATCCCTTGTAAGATCAAATGTTATCTCCCTAAGAGGTGATGGTTGAGTTTTCCGGTCGATGATTATAATGTAGCATTTGTTCCAGAATGTCTGTACATTAAAAAGATAACTGTGAACTTCAAAGAGCTAAATACCAACTGTGGGCTGGGGCTTGGCCACACATACAGCCTCTCTCCTTCTCCAAACCATTTTGTAGGCAAGACAAGGTCACTGATCAGGGTAATTTGCAGGAAAAGTCAATTTCTCAAGTACCGAAGCAGGTGTTGTGGCACTCTATGACAATTTACTGAATCTAAATTGAGGAAGTTGAAAAAGCAAAGGTCATGATCCACAGGAAGAAAGGAGGAAAGCAAATCTCTTTGACTGTATTTTTAACTCCTCTTCAACCAAGATGCACTTACCAAGTGAGACAATTAATACTACAAATAAATAAATAAAATGAGACCGTCTCACTCCAATGAGCAACTTAATCTGATTTCTTTAAGTAGAAAAAGGGGATTTCATGTTTGCTTGAATTCACAAGGAAATAAGCTCAATTTATAAGAGTTAAAGAGCAATTATTTTGCTCATGAGTGTTTGGAAGCAAAAATCAAGCCAAGATGTCAGGCCTTTCTATCTTAAAAAGAAAAAAAATCACACGTAGAGCTGAGGCTCGGTGGTAGCATGCTTGACTGGCATGCATGAGGCCTTGGGTTGCATCTCCACCACTGAAAAAAAAATCATCTACATATTATATGATCGTATATATAACACACTTGACTTAACATAGAGTATAAAACATAGCTCGAGGTATATTACAAGCATGCGATATATAACCCTGGGTACTGCACTCTGAATTTGCACATTCCCCACTTTCCCAGCACTAGGGATAGAGAATGCAGCCCAAATGGGAAATACTCTGATGAAAGGAAAGGGAATGTGAGCTGTAAATCTATACGTTGGTTGGTGTAGTGAAGACAGCATGGGATATGGAGTTAGATTTGAAATAGAGTTCCGGTTAATCACCAATTAACTCACCAGACCATTTAACCTCTTTAAGTGCCCGTTTTTTTCACCTGCAAAATTGGGGGTTGTTGCGCGGGTTAAATGAGCTAATATAAGCACCTGGCAAAGTCCGACTATATTGTTACTAACCCCTGAGGGCTACCGTGTAGGCGAAGGATATACACACCACCAGTGTGCAGGAGGTTGTGTAGAATTTAAGGTTAAAAGGGATTGAGTTGAAGACAATGTTAAGGAAAGAACACTATGAATGGAAAAATATAGAAGTTAGGGTGCAAAAGTGTGACATTCTGATGACTTCTCCAGATTTAGTTAAATGTTTTTTGGAGGAAAAGAAAAAAGATAGAGCTGCCAAACTCCCTGAAAGTGTTTCTAGGATAAGTACATTTTCTTTAATGTAAATATTTTATAAGTAGGTCTCTAGAAGAGTATTTGGTAGGTAAATGAACTGCTTTTTAGTTAATTCAAACATCCAGCCTAAAAAAACACACACATAAGATCTTTCCAGTGGGGCATGTTAATTTCTCTGATTAAAAAGAAAATTATCACGAAAACAACTGTGTCCATATAACTCCCATGTCTGAGGTCTAGCTGGTCGGTAGCCCTAAAGTTTTCAACGGAGTACAATTCCTCTCCAGAAGAATCAGAATGCCCCACTGGAAAGCTCTGTCCTCTGTCTACCACAGTGAGCTCACACAGTGTTTTAGGCCAGAGACTGTGATAACCATTGATGTCAGAAGTGCTAACTTCCTCATCTTATAGGTGAGGAAACCTAGGAACAGAGAAGGCCAACAGTTTGTTGGTTCTGCATATTTCACAGATCCACAGCTGGAACCGATTCTGAGCACACTGATCAAACCCGGGACTTTTGCTCTAAACGTCAAGTGCTTTATGCCCACCCTAAGTCAGAAGGGACTTTTGATGTTTGAATCCTCTGTGTTTATTTTTTAAAATTGGTACTATTAAAAATCCTAAATGCAGAGTGCAACCTTAAAAAACATTAAGTACTCAATAAACTAAGAATTGAAATATGGATAGAATGTTACCTTCCCCAGACTCAACTTCTCATTTGCTTTTAAATGTTATGGTTCTTCGATATTCTTAGTTTACTTCTTTTTTTTAAATTTTTAAAAAATTTTTCTTCGTCTACTTCTGAAGTTACTTTCCATGTTTATGTTTCCTCCCTTTGGATATAAAATACTAATCTTCATGAGTGAAATGAAATGTTGACCTTCTCCATCTATTGGAACATTTTACTATTTGGTATTGATAATTGAAAATTCAGCACACAAGACATTATCTGTAAGGAAAACAATGTAAAAATAGACTCATATTATTGCACTCGGAACATCTAACCTGAGAGCCGTGTGATTTTTTTGTGTTGGTACCCGTTGTTGCATGAAGTAGACATTTTCCAGTGAGCAGTCAGACACGTTGTGGGAAAATGATTCATATTTTTGCCATCAGTATTCTGTTATCATTTTGGCTTGAAGAAACCAAGCTCCAAGCGCACGGAGGCAAGCTTCCCACGCTCGCAACACTCCAGCCCTGTACTGACCTCTCTGGCACACGCCCTCAGGAGTCAGAAGTCCAGGCCAGAAGCTCACTTATTTTAAAGTTCCTTTTCTAAAATTACATTTTTAATTTTGAAATAACTTCAGATGTATGGAAAAGTTGCAAAAATAGGACAAAGAGTTTCCAAATATCCTCCACCCAGATTGCCAAAATGTTCACATTTTACCTCAGTCGTTTTATTGTTCTCTGACAGAGACATTTTAATCCCTGAACCAATGATAAGTAGTAAGCATAATGCTCTTTAACCTAAATACTTTAGTGTTTATTCCTCCATATAAGGACATTGTCTTACATAACCACAGTACAATCTTCAAAATCAGGAACTTAGCCCTGATAGTTCTGTTATCCAACCTGCCGACACCACTTAGTTTCCCCCCGTTGTCCCCCTAATCGGGTTTGCAATATTTTGCTACTTCATGTCATCTTAACGTCTCTCTTCACTGTGTACACTGACAATTCTGTTCAAAGAAGTAGTTTAGGTATTTTAAATAATTAGCTGTGACAAAATATTCAGATTTGGAAGAATATTTAAATTTGTATATCAGACCTGTCAGCACACTTAACCACTCTACGTGAGTCACATGATCATGGCTAACATATATTTTGGGCTAAAACTGAAGACTTGCTTGAGTGTTTGTGCTTTCTGCAGAGGTGGAAAGTTCAGCACAGACCCTTAGGTAAGTGCCCTAGAGAGATCCTACCTGTACCGTGTTTGATAGCAGCCTCAATTCCTTCTCTGGCTAAGAGGACATGCGAGATTGTCCCACATCTTTATTACGTGAATTACATGGGTGAAGCGTTAGGATAGGGGCTGGCTCATTAGGTTCCTAATCACTTGTAGACATCATGGATTTTTTTTTAATTGGAATGAACTAAATCCACTTTGTTTTGCATGAAATAGGATAAAAGTTTCAATTTACACAGATTTTCTAATTCAGCTAAAGAGTAGGCCTTCTCATGAAGAAAATAAAATAATGTATTAAACTAAACACAGAACAGGAACACAGGGCTATTTTATTTGTATATTGTATTGGATATTTTATTTACAGTGCCATAAAACAATACAGCCATATAATTTCTAAGTGATTTGTCAAGTCATATTTCTAATCTTTTTCACAGAGGTTTTAAAACAAGAATGTTTAACGGTAAAGCTACAGGAAACTAGACCACTTTCTCTTTCCTCTTTGTTTTCCTCCCTTCCTGCTTTCTTTCTTTCCTTTTTTCTTCCTTCCCCCTTTTTTCTTTCTTTTGACTCTTCTTCTTTCTTTCACAAAAGAACACATCTAGCTTGGGAATGTGACCCTGGGCTGATTAGCCAGGCAAATAAATAAACAGAGTAGAACGCACAAATACAGGTGGCCGCACCTGCAGGCCCACAGGGTGGCAAGGGGCTCGGGCGGTGGCCGCGCTGGCCCTCGCACCGCGGCTGAGCATCCTCCAAGCGCAGCTGACACCGCTTCGCCTCCAGCAAGGTCAGAGCGCAGCGCCGCGGGAACAGAGGAGCATTGTGTCCGCGTTCGCATGGAGACTGCTGTACAGCTGCTCCACGGCCTCCCTGGACAGCGTCTGCCTTCATCTGCTGGCCACCTTTCTTCCATGAACCTGCCTGCTATGAGATGGCTTGTCTTGGCTTTTCAAAAACCTCTTCAACCCTTTGATGAATGTGAGCATTCTAAACTCCCTATTTGTACAAACTGCCTTTAGATGAGAAGTTATTTGGCTTGTCACAAGCACTGTCACTCAGAACCAAAAGCTCAATGAGAATATGATTAACGATTATAAAGCGGATCCACTGAGCCATGCCGTTAGTTCAGGGCCACCATAAGCAAGGGCTAATTATATGTGAAAATAATCATTCAACCTGAGAAAGGCATTTCCTATTAGAAAATACTACTTTTTTTTCCTGGTAAAATGTTTTCTATACTATTGGCCAAAACAAAAGGTGATTCCGGTCTTCACAGTGAATGTGTTGAGGAAACTTAAATTTGAATTGTGGCTTAGTTATAGGTTTTTCTCTTTTGGTAAGAGAAGTGCAAATTGATTGCTTGATTACAATCAATTCAATACATAACCAGTTCTTGAGAAAAATAAGCGTGTATTTTTAAACTAGAAGTTTTCAGTTTGTATTTTATTACCAAAATATTCTATAGGAAAATACATTTAGGGAAAAATTTTGATCATTATTGTTCATCTATTTTTCTTATTGAGGTAATTTAATTATCATAAAGACACAAACATTAGCTCCAGGACTGGGCTTCTCACATCTGTTGGTAAAGATTTGATTAGGGATACGCAAATGTGCTAGATTAAACCATCTAGTTGGTGAAATTCAAGCCACCTGGATATTTTAGAAACATCAATAAGAATAATTCTCTTTTTCAAAATCAGTAAATCCAAGCTATATTAAAAAGAATTAATTAATGAGTGCCAGATAGGCAAAACAAACATTTGACAATGAATCATATTATCAAAGGTTTGGAGAGAGATCCCTCTCAGCTTATGTTTAGATGTCAAATTATATTACCAAAACTAAACAATCTGTTAAGATGATGTCTTAATGCAATAAGTCTCCAATGCCATACTTTTTTTTTTCTTCTTAAACATTCTTAGTAGGAAAAAAGATATGCTCTATTTACCAATGCTAATCAAATCATGGGACATTTGCCCCCAAATTTTACCTTGGATATTTCCATGAGCTGATAATATCATTTAAATCCAATCAATAAAGAAAATGAAACCATTAATGAAATTCAGTTAATGTGTCCCACATATCCCTTGAAGTGTGCCTCATAAAAGGAACTAGTAAAATTGGGATTGAAATTATCAATATATGAAAAAGTAGTGGTTTTATAGAATAGTTAAAGGATTGGAAGGGACTCAAGAAATCATCAGATAAAGACATATTTTTATTTTATTAATGGGCAGATAGTAAATGTTTTAGGTTTTGCAGGCCAAATGATCTGTCACAACTTCTCTATTACCCGTTTAAAGTCACAGGCAAAAGTAAGCTAATGGACATGGTTATGTTTCAATAAAACTTTATTTACAAAAGCAAAGTGGGTTTGGCCCACTGCCAATATTTGAATGATCCTTCATGGAATCCAAATTCTATATTTTAAAGGTCAGACTCCTTAGGTCTTTTGTAGGAAAATAACATGCCCATTGCAAAACAGCAAGTTCAATAGCAAGTAGCAGAGCTGCAGTCGTATTCGGCCCTTCCAACTTCCAGGGAAGCACTCACACTCAGCTGAATTAATTGTAATGATGTGTGGATGCTTGGCCATGTCCAAATGAAAGGTCTGCCTCTGCCTTAAATCACATCTGTAATGCTTTGTGCATTTGATGTTGATGGAATTGTGATGTGTAGATGATTCCTCAAGTCTCTAGAGAATAAGTTGCTTTTTCAGAGACCTAAGCAGAATCACAAATAATAATTTTGGGGAAAGGAACATGAACATCCTGACAGTTAACCAAGCATGAAAATGCTTGGCTGAAAAGCCACACATGGCTTGCTTTATTAAAGACCATTGCAGCCCTGGAAAACTGCATTTCTATTGAATATTTATAACAAATAAGATTGAATAAGAAGAATTTTAAGTGGGGAAAAACCCTGTGTGTTGTGATTCCAAATTAAATCTTATTTTCATGGTTGACAGTATTTTGTATTCCTCAGGTTTGCATTATATAAAGAACCATCTTCTTACAGTGTCCTTTTCCAGCACCAAATAACAAGACTTTCTAGATTAACACTTGAGTCACCAACTTCCACTTTCTATTGGGGTTTCTCCTTTTTCCATAACTCGTTCTGTTCATGTAAAAGGAAGTAGAAGATGCGGGTCCCTAGGAAATCAAAAATGGAGCAGTAGTCTGGGTCTTTCTTCACGGGTATGTGTGGGACAAGGCTTTGTAATTATTGCTCTAAAACCGACAGTCCAGAAAGACATGATTGATGAAAGGGAATTGGATGTTCAAGCCAAAATGGTCCATCATTAACTAAACTAAACGAAACGAGATTTTCAAGGGGCAGTGGAGCACATTCTTCTCAAAAACCTGGGCCCATGTTCAGAGTGTGTTACCGAAGGGGGTGGGGAGGCAGAGGAGGGAGTCATTACTTAATAGTTCCCAGCTTGCAAAGGTGAAATAACCTACACTATACATATTTTTTCTTTTTTCTTTTTCAGTTTGGTTTTGATGTTGATTTGCATATTTCTTACTCTGTAGATATAGATGCATCTCCTTGTGTGTCATGCATCTTCTGGTCTTGAAATCACAAATAAGGTTTCCATATTAATAAATGCAAATAGAATTCTGCTACTGTAATTGTTTTCTAGCATGGGCATTTTAAACCAAGTGAGAAGCAAATTAAGCTGTATTATTGGCTACTTTAGCTTATATAAGTAAGCAAATATGAGTTCATGCACAAAATAATGTTACACATTTATGCAAAATTATATTTTCACATCTTGGTGTCTTTTGATCAAAATAATGAACAGTAGATTGTCAATAAATTGTATTTGTTTTATAACACTTCGTGTTAGAAGTTAACTTGTATGTAATATAAAATACAGCTTTAAAATATAGTAAAAATCCATACGTTATTGTAATATTGGAGCATATAAATTTAAATTTTTTTCAGGTAAAAGCTTGACACCCCTACACCCCTGAATCCATCAGATTGCTTTAGGTCAAGGATAGCAAAAGCATGAATGATTCAGAGGAACACCTTTTGAACTTTCCTCAGCAAGACTTGAGCAGTAGGATAACTCAGAGTCTCAACTAGAATGCATGCAGGTGGCCATTTCTCAGCTGGAAACATCTTGAAACAGTTTCCGTGCCTAGCAAGGAGGCTCTTGTGTCAGAATGGAGATCCTTTAAGGCAGAGGGCAAGAAAGTGTGCAAAGGAGCCTGCATGAATTAGCTGAAGAGCAAGACCCACCTCCTGAGAGGCTACCAGCGCAGAATCTCATTACCCTTCTCTCACAAGCTGGCCTGAGTACAGAAAGTGACCAAAAATGCAGTTCTCATCATTTTATTTCCTGAAGGAATTTCTGTTTTTGTTTCTTTAATAAGCTATTAAAGAATATAGGACACTGTGGACTATATTATCATGCAAGAAAGAAAAACAGCAAATTATCGAATTAGAGTAGACCCCCCCCAAGATGTTGGATGTTTAACTATAAGATTTAACAAATGTCTGGATTTTTCACGGGTGAAAATCTTGACTGAGTTCTCTGAACTATTTCTGCTTATCATATAGGATCTTAAGCAAGTATGTAAGACTTTGTAGTTTACAGTTTTATATTAGCCTTATTCCTTGCTCCATTCTTACTTTTTATTGTTTGTTTTCCCCCCTCATTTAGGTTTTCTTAAAGTATTTTATGTACCCTAGAAGTTACTTTAGGTCTTTTGGAACTAGAAAGAATCATACGTATAGTGTGAATTTTACACAATTATGGAAATCTGAAGATTTTATCATTCACTGATAAGCACAAATTATTGGAAGAAAAGCTGAAGTCATTAGCCAAATAAAGGATTAGCGTTAACAATGGAAGTGAACCTGGAGTATAATTAATGAATTCTCTAATTGCTCTTCCTATGTTCGTTCATTAAGCCTGGCTATCCAGTGGATATTTGGGCATCTGTCTCCAACATCTGTCGTTTCAGTGATTCTCAGGGTTGATTCCACAGAAGTCTGGGAAGAAGGCTGGCCTGTCTTCTTTCACTCTTCTCTGCATTTGCTTTCAAAATCTGAACACGCTGTCAAAACAAAAGCCGTTCTTTAGTATGTTAGTACAATAATGGGCAAAACCAGCATGAGATAGGTTTAGCCAACCCAAGAATTCCATGGAAAATCGGACACCAGGCTCATTGCAGTGGTTGCTGATGTAGATTGTACATGGTCATAGGCTCAGAGCTTTCCTAGTGATGAGACTGTAGATGGAAAGACATCTGTTCAGACATAAGTATTCCCAGCACCATGATTTATTTTCTGGGGACAAGAATTTTACTGTCAGTGTGGTATCAAATGACCCCTCACCAGATATAAGGATCTTCATAATCTTACTGTGTTCATAGACTAACTGTATAAAGAAGAAATAAGCTTATCTTTTTCTAGTTTTGTGATGGTGTTTATAAGACTGGTGTCCTACATAATACACTCATTCAAAATTGGAGAAACAAGAAGAGCTAGTACAAGGCAAAGGAACAGAAAGAAGAAAAAGGTGAGTTTATCATTTAATCTGCTTTTTAAGTTCCAGGACTCTATATTTGAAAAAGAATCATTTTGTAGGGTATTATAAGAAGGGAAAAATAACACTTTAGCTGAAGAGTAGTTGGCTAGCAAAAGGAATCCCAGAATGAAGGTATCCCAGCTGGAAATTGTGCTGGTTGGGGGCACCATGCTGGGTTAAAACACTTCCTTCAGATATGGGTGACAGTTTGTATCCTTAATCGAAGAGTTCAGGATATGTCTATATATCATAAAGTGCAATGGTACCTTTTTTTAGCTTTGGCTTGTACCCGCAGGTGGTTGTCTGTATAAATACTTGCTCATGGTCCTCATGATTATTAATGACAAATGTTGGGATGTTTCAGAGTTCCAGTTACATGGATATATTAGGAAATACTCTCCTGCATGGAAAATGTGACTTTGTAGCGTTTTTCTTCTTTGCAGAGAAACAAGCGGAGCAAGTCAGTGAGGACACTGCAGTCAGGACTTACCTGTGGGGCTCTACTTCCACAGGCTGTGTGGGGCAGGAACTGCCTGGAAGTCACTGCATGGAGACAGCACAGATAGAGAATCAGGAGTTTTAGTGCGGAGGTCAGGGGCTACAGCCAACACACAGTCTGGTGGCCTCAGCGGGTGCTTGCCTCACCTTGGTTTGTAGAAGATGTGTGATCACTGATTGGTACGGTTCCCTCCTAGGTCTGACAGGTGTGGACATCGTGTCCTTTGCCCCTCAGAGGAAACAAGGCTTACTCTGTGGGGTGGCAATCTCAGAAAGTCTCTCTTCGTGGGTAAATTGCCTCCTTTTCCTGCGGTGGGAACCACAACGGTCTCTCAATTTAAGACGATAGTGTGCCAAAAATAAACAAATAAAATAAAATCTGAGCACCTGAGGGATCAATCCGTTCAGAAGATCCAATTTTATCATCTTATGAATAAAGCGTATTTATTCATTGATTTTTTTTTTTTTCACTCAACACAGATTTACTAAATACGTGTGGTGGGCCTGATGCTACAAAGAATACAAAGCCAAGAACAGGAGAGAGTACTCTTTGCCCTCTTGGAACACACGAGTGAATGAAGGACATGGATTTCTAAAAATAATTATAATTAAGTAGAATAAAAATGACGAGGTGCATGAAGCTGTAGGGATGTTTAGGTGGGGAGATCAAACCCAAAGGTCTGGGGAACTTCTCCCAGAGGAGCCAGCGTCCAGCAGAGCTCTGTGGAACTGCGCCTGGTGAGTGAGCAGAGGAGGTGTACGGTGGGAGGACGGAGGGTGAAAGTCATTTATTCACGCTCTCTAAATCACCCGAGAGGCGGAGATGTCTGCCACAGGTAACATGATCTCAATAGTCACTCAAAAGGGGGAAGTGAAACAGGAAAAGCCAGGAAGTTTGACGCCGCCCTTTGAGGGACCGATGGATTCAAACAGGATGTATCAGACAGGTTCTTACTCGCAAGTGATAGAGCTTGACTCTGGAGGGTCACAGCACAGAAGGTATTTGTTTGTAAGGATACTGGGCAGGGCCTTTGTCTTGTAGGTAAGATGGACTTGGAGGGAATGGATGTATCTCCGGAAGGAACCACAAAGCCAAGCAAATATACTAGCTGGTGATTTCTGAGATGCTGGATATCAGACCATGAGGGTCTTTGAGAGACGGTTCATTGACGAGCTCAGCTTGTGATGCCTTGCTCCCTGGGGAGTTGCTGGGCTGTGGGGCCAGGGAGACAGGCTGGTGAGGCCTCACGGACTCCTAGACTTGAAGCGATGGAGCAGAGGCTCTGGAGGAGCAAGGGAGCTAGAGTTCATGAGTAGAACGCCAGCGGGGAGAACAGCACTTAAGAGAATTCCAAAAATCTGCAGAGCATCCCTGTGAGTAGTCGGCTGATGTAAAGAAACCATCCAAGCCCAGGTAAGGCACCAACTGAGAGGACCGGCAGTCATGATGTCCCACATACACACAGGGTCAGGAAAAGTGTATGTTTCCACCATCCTGAGTAGGAAATCTCCAATTCACAGAGCACTGGAGAGAGGTCACTTGTGGGACGTAAATATCTTTATGTCAAGCATAGCTCTGGTTCCTCTAACAAAACTTAAAAGCAAATCTCAAATGCACCAAACTGTTTCCTAATAACTATGTTACACAGTAAGCTCAAGAATATTTAAAATACTACCAAAATATCAAGCACTCTATAAGTTGAAACGTATAGTGTCTGACATTTAAGTAAAAATGACCGGGCGTGCAAGAGAAGTAGGAAAATAAGACCTGCAACAACAAAAAAATCAACCCAAACCCAGGCAGATTGACATAGCCAGGGAAAGTAGCAGGTATGAGTATCTTAACAGGTATTATATGTACTCCATATGTTTAAAACATTAAGCAAAATCAAGGTATAAAATATTTTTAAAGACTCAAATTGAACCCTAAAGAGGAGAACCGGAGTGTATGAGATAAAAAATACACTGGAAAAGTTTAATAGTGGTTTAGACTTTGCAGAAGAAAGGATCTGTAGATTTGAGAACATAGTAAAAAAAATTCAAAATATTAGGAATTTTGAAGGAAATTCCTTTGAAGGAAATTTGAAGAAAAAGGAAAAACGTGTTTTATTTTTAAAGAAAGAGAGCTATGGGACTTTACAGGCCTAGTATATCCTGAACTAGAATTCTCAAAGGAGAAGAGAAATGGGGAACAGGAAAAATATTTGAAAAAATAATTTTAAAAAAATATTTCATGAGAGATATTTAAATCCAGAGCTCCAAAAATCTAACAACAACAACAACAACAACAACAAAAGAAACCCAAGTTTAAACTCGTGTGGTGGTACACACCTGTAATCCTAGCATTTGGGGAGGCTCAGCAAGAGGATTACAAGTTCAAACCCAGACTGGGCAACTTAGTGACTTAGGGAGAATGTGTCCTGAAATAAAGAAAATAGAAATTATGGCTGGGGATGTACCAGTCTCCAGGATCACGAGACAAACAAACATCAAGTACACGATGCACTTGAACTTAAATAAATTGATATCCCAATAAGTTGTCATCAATAACTTAAAGTACTGTACATATTATTTCCCTAGTTGATCTATAAATCCAATGCAATCATAATCAAGATGCCAGCTGGTGTTTTTGTAGAAATTTACTAAGGTATTCTAGAAATCCCCACAAAAACCAAAGGATCTGGAATAGCTAAGGCAACTATGAAAAAAGAAAACAACTTTGGGAGACTAAAATGCCTGACTTTAAGACATAAAATTATAGTTGTCAAGACTCTGTGTTATTGACATAAAGATAGACTAAGTGATTGCTGGAACAGAATACAGTCCAGACATTGCCTTAAACATGTACAGACAAGTGATTTTCAGCACAGGGCAAAACGATAGTGCTTTCTTTAAATGGGCCAGAACAACGGGATATTCGTTTGCTAATATACGTAAAATGTAAAACTATAAATCTTTGAGAGAAAATCTTTGTGACTTTGGGTTAGGCAAAAAAAATGCTTTGATACAGCACCAAAAACACAATCCACAAAGGAACCAATTGATATACTGGATTTTGTAAAACTTTAAAATTTATGCTGTTCAAAAGACATTGCCAAGAAAGTGAACAAAGAAGCCACAGATTGGAAGATAACATTTGTGTGACATACATCTGGTAAATAATATATTTTTTAAAAAACTCTCAAAACTGTAATAAGAAAACAAAAAATGGGTAGAAGATTTGAAAAGACATTTCATAAAAGAAGAAATATGAGCACACGAAAAGATGCTGACATCATTAGAAAGTAGGGAAGTGCAAATTAATGTTATCCTGAGATGCCACCATACACTTGTTAGAGTGACTAAAACTAAAGTCTGACTATGCCAAGTGTCAGTGAGTATGTGGAGGAATTGGAGCTCCGTACTCCTGTGGGAATGTAAAATGGTAGAAAGACTTGGGAAACAGTTTGTCAGATTAGGAAAGTGTTAAATGTCTACCTATCATATAATCTGGCCATTCCACTACTAGGTATTTACTCAAGAGAAATGAAAACATATGTCATAGGAAGATATGTGAGTGTTCATAGTAGATTTACTTGTAAAATAGCCAAAATTTGGAAACAACTAACGTGTCCATCAATAGAAGAATGAGTAAACAAATTACGGTATATTTACACCATCAGATACTTGATACATAGTAGTAAAAAGAGGACTAGACAGACTCTTGATAGACAGAACAACATGGATGAATTCCAAACTACTAATGCTGAGTAAAAGAAGACCCACAGAACAAGAGTACAAACTGTTTGATTCCATGAAAATAAATTCTAGAAAGTGTAGGAAGCAGATCAGTGCCTGCTAGCAGATGAGGGCTGAACAAGGAGACAACTTTTGGGGTAGTGGATAAATTTATTATGTTGATTGTGTTGATTAAAATTTATCTAATTGTACACTTTGAATGAGTATAATTTATTTGACATCAATAAATTCTTTTTAAAAATATAGGCAAAAACTGGGAAAGTATGTTTAGAGCCAATATGGTAATCATATCTGTAATAATTACAAACCTCATATAAATTGATATAAAATAATAATAGTCTAATGGATATATAAATAGGCAAGATCACATACAAACGCATTTTTAAAAATAATAAAAATATAGCCAGTGTTTTAAATGAGAAAATGTTCCACTTTGCAGAAACAACTCAAAGGTATCAATTTTATTTTGCAATTTAGGAAGTATTTTTAAATGACTAAAGAAGCAAGGTATGATGAAATAGTCTTTTGTATATTCCTAGGTATCATATAAATTTATATTATTCTTTGGACAAAATTTGGCAATATAAGTTACAAATAACATAAAACCTGACCTGGAAAATCATTTGAGAATTACTTGATATTGATCTAGTAATTCTACTACTGGGATCCTATTCTAAGGAAGAATAGTCCACAAATGGAAGCACCCCTCTTTCCCACACAGATATTCATAGCAATAGTATTTATAATTAGGAAGTCTTGGGAATAATCTGAAATTGAATCATTGGTAATTTTTTTGTTGTTACATCAATTTCCTGAAAATTATAAAGCCATATAAATTCTATTTACAATGATTTTATAATAACTGAGGGAAAGATTTGCTATAATATTAAAATAAAAAATGAAGTACAGAAAATCACAGGATGGAATGCAACAGTGTTTTTAAAAAGTATTTTCACATGAAAACAATAAAGATGAGATCTGAATGCATCAAAACATTTACAGTGGTTTTCTCTGGGATTCCAAATGTGAAACTGATTTTGTTCCTTCTTTCTGATCTTTGAGTATTTTCAATTTTTTTGTTTGTTTTTGAGACAAGGTCTTGCTTTGTGGCACATGCTAGCCTGGAACTCCCTCCTGTCTCAGCCTCCCACGTGCTGGGATCACAGGCGTGCATCACCACACTCAGCAAGTATTTTCAATTCTTAAGTGACTTATAATATTTCTATATTAAGGGAAAAACATCTTTTAAAAATATAGAAGCAGGAAGCCTTTTAAAAATATAGAAGCAGGAAGCAGTGATTCACAGATTTTACAGTTTGAGAATAAAGGATTGAGTTCAGTTATTTAGACGCACTAAATCTAGTCTGTTTTGACTCACAGTGCAGTATCTGGAAAGCTCAGTTCCTGTCTTCGCCATCAGCTAACTCTCTGTGGGGCAAGGCTTTTTGCTTAAATCTCAGTTTCTTCATCTCCTCAGTGAGAGAACTGAACTTGTTCGAGTCATCCCTTCCTTACAGATTTCCAGAGCGCTAGCACTGGGCAAGGCCCCAGGGAGCTGAAGAAGCCGCAGAGTTCTCGGAGTCCAGGCTGCCCTCTGGGGAGCTGTCTTACCGGGGTTCTCGGCAGACCAGAACCGACAGAATGCACATATAATTAAAAGGGAATTTATTCGATTGGCTGACAGGATCAGAGACTGGAGAGTCCCTCGATGGCCTCTGTAGGCTGGAGGGCTGGGGAAATCAGTAGCTGCTCAGTCCAAGAAGCTGGCAGCTAGAAAGAGAGGAGCGATGATGGATGATGCAGCCCTAGTCTGGGGCTGACTGCCCGGATGCTGCTGGAAATACACTGGTGTGAGTCTGTGTTCAAAGGCTGCAGAGACTGGAGTCTGATGTCCCCGGGTGGTGACAGCAGCTAAATTGCGGCACTCAAGGACCAAGCTTGTGCACGCAGGTGTGTCTATGTGTGGGTGAGTGTCCGTCTTTCCTTCCTTCCAGGTCCCTGGCCTATTGGACAGTGCCACCACACTCCAGGTGGGTCTTACGCCTCTGTTCACTGACCCACACGCCAATGGTCTCTGGAAGCATCCCACAGAAACCTGATGTGTGCTTTGCCCACTGGCCAGGGGTTTCCCAAGCCAGTCAAGTTAACGAATAAGGCTAAGTCACAGGCACTCATGAGAAGAGTTTGTTTCTGAGTGCTGTGATTTTTCATGAAGGTGGCCTGGCATTAGAGTGGGAAAAAAGCCTGCAGAGGCCTCTGTGGCTGAAAAGAGTGAGAACAGCCCACGTAGCAGCTAGAAATGTGCCTGTATCCCAGGAGCCTGTCTGCCTCCAAGCCAAAAGTACGGAGAAGCTCACGGGAAAATATTTTTTAAAAATCCGACAAAAATGAAACCTAGCATGTTTTCAAGCAACTGTAACACATGCAGCATCAGATGAGAGAGAAGCAAGAGCAAGTGACTTTCCTCAGAGACAGAAATAGCAGCAGTGCGCCTCAGTTAGGAGGGGGAACAGGCGAGATGGTGCCTAGAGGGGTCCATCCCACATGCCTGCAACTGACAGTGTTTACGAGCCAGGTTACTTGGCCCCGAAGATGCAGGGTTTTCAAGGATAACTTGGGAAGACAACACTGAACGTGTCACAAGTTTTTGTTTCATGGGAAGATTACATTGTTCCAGTAGACACTTAGACCTCAGAATACGTCCTCCTGACTTCTAACCGGCCTGCCTTTCTTTTCCATCTGGCCTTTTCAATGCTGCTGACTCTCAAGGAGGTTGGCTGCTTCAGGCGCTCATGGGAAAACGTGCCAGGCACCTTTAACCTGGATCAACATCATGCTTCAGATATAAGCCTGGAAAAGGGAATCTATTTTGACTTTGTTCTGTGACTAAACTGTGATCATTCGCTGATGGCTCCTTGTGCAATTCAAAAAGAAAATGATTAGATATACGCAGGCAAGTAGGAACTTGTGATAACAGTTTCCATGAAGATGTGGAATGTATCAAAAATACATTGCTAGGAATTTTCTGTTTGTTTTCATTATCTAATATGCACTAGGTTTGGGGGAGGTGAGCGTGTGTATATGTGTGTTTCCATGTAGGGAGAAAGTGTAAAGTTATTAACATTTTCATCTGCGGAAACTGATTGAAATTGCGTTCCTTGGCTCACAAGTAAGATCTATTACCGGCACTGGCTGGCAGTGTCTTCCGAAAAGAACATCGCCAACGAGAGGTTGTCGCGCGGCGGCCATCCTGGCTGCCTCTTCTAGACGAGAGTTTCGAGGGGCAGTTTTAAAGGGGCCTGGCTCGAGCTGGAGGGCCCTCCAGGCTCTGCGGAAAGGCTCGATAACAGTGAATGGGTCCCACTCTGGCTTGTCACCTCCTCAGGAAAAGCTGATCTATTTTCTAAGTCCACGAGTGACAGGATTATGCTGTAAGTGCTTCCGAAATGCTTTCATCCTGTTTTCCTCCGATGCTGTTGGAAGGGGCTTTGCCACGGAAAGCAAACAGTAAAATGGAAACGTAGCCTGCACTGATGTCCTGGCTCACACACTCAAGGACGCCAGGAACCTCGTCTCTAGCTGCTCCCACTTCGCCCGACTCTGGAGATGCTGAGTAGTGAGGATGGGTCACTACTTGAGAGGACACAGATAGCAGCTGTGGCCCCTTCTCTTTGCTCAGGGCAGAGCTGTCACGCAAGAGGATTTTCCACTCCCGCCAGTAATGCTAAGTCCATTGAGAGTGTCTGTGCTCAGCCAGGACAGCTGTCCGGTGTGTACAAGACACACAGGGTGAGAGTGTCTTGTTCCCCACACCGTGCCTGTCCAGAGTCCTGGGTGTCCCCAAGGCCCCTCTCTCCCCGCCATCTTTTCTCATGTTCCCCGCCTGTCCTGCACACTGTCATCAGAGATGCTTCTGTTTCGCTGCGGACTGACTCATCTCTGTCATTGACATCAAACATCATTTTGGATATTCCTTGTCACGATTTCCGTTCCAGCCAGGAGTGTCAGAATCTTTGCAGTGACAAGGCCCTCCAGAGGAGACACTGTGGCCAAAGCCTGCTCTGCCCAAATATGTTCAGTGGGATTGTCTTCAGCATCTCTCATCCTCCCTGCTGACAAATATCCTGTGTCCTCAGTTGCTTGTGGTGAGCGAGGCACCCTTAATAGTTCTCTCTGCTTCCCCTTCCACGTATCTTGGCCCCCACTTGGCCCCCAGTAGCTCAGGCCCTCTTGGGCACAGCTTATAAATGTTGCCTTCTTCCCGGATGCTGTCTGTATTCTGTCAGGTGCTCTTGAGGCTTCCAGTGGAAGGGTGGGACAGTGCTGGTGTTTTAGGCTCCTAGGCAGAGAACAGAGGGAGGCAGACTTTTGGAAGGTAGGGAGATATGTAGTTAGATTCTGCTTGGATGTGACTGTCCAGGAACTATGGCCTGGACAAACTGCTGTGCTCCTGGAGCAAAATTTCTACGGTGCTGAGAAAGCAGGGTAGCTTTTGAAGTGCTTTAAGAATTAGCCTCAGGGGCTGGGGATTTAGCTCAGTGGTTAGAGTGCTTACTTTTCATGCAGAAGGCCCTGAGTTCGATCCCCAGGACCAAAAAAAAAAAAAAAAAAAAAATTAGCCTCAGGCCCACAGTGTGTAGTGTGTGTGTGGGGGGGGGATTGTGTACAGTTGTGAATTGCTAAAGGGCTACATGTATGGAGGCACAATTCATATGGCAAACATTGACACTTGTTTATTATGACTATCAGCAAGCAGAGGCTGCCTGTCTCTATCTCTATCTCTATCATCTCTATCTCCATTTCTGTCTCTACCCTTGAACTCAGGGCCTTGTGTATGCCAGGCAAGCACTCTAGCACCCAGCAGCAGCCTTAGCCCCAGAGGCCTGTTTCTAACAGAGAGATGAGAGAGGCTGAGGAGGATTCAGTGAGAGACAGGCAGGCGTTAGCTTCCTCCTCATGGGTACTCCCCAACTCTGTCCATCATTCCTGTCACATCAGGCCCAGCCGTCCTCATCTGTTTTACCAGTTCCTAGGCTTCCTTGTTGCACACTGTGCTTGTGGTCCTGCTTGTCTGGTCAGACCCGACGGATCCGCCCCTGTAAACCAGCCTCTCACCTTCCCACTGTCCGACCTCCGGTCCGCCTTCGCTTCCTGGAGCACCGTGCAGTGCTGCCTCTGGCCCCAGAGTCTTTGTACCTGCTGACCTTCAGCCTACCCAGTTTGAGTGAGCATGTGTCTTAACTCATGCCCTCAGTTGTGAAAGGAAGTGAAAAGGGAGCTCCTCAACTTCTGATGAATAAAGTCCACACCCCTTACGCAGGCAGGACTTGCCATCTCGGAACAGTGACCTCTGGTGTTCTGCAAATCCCAGCATCCTTTCCCTCTCCTCATAGCACATCGCATCCTAACGTGGGGGTGGGGCTGTCACTGGCAGCCAGCATCCTCCAAGTTTTAACTTCGAGCAGAGGGACAGATAGCTGTACCTGGCTAGAATTTGGTCCTTACAGAGCTGCCTGAGTTCGCCCATCCCATTTGGGCAGAACTGCCCATCCAGCCTCCAAGTCACCCTGACTCCTTCCCATTGATGTCACCTTCCCAAACCATTCCAAACAGTTCCCTTTGCTGAAGTTACCCATCATTAATGACGGTCCTTGTCAACTGCCAAAGACTGCTCTCTGATTCTCCTGTCCTGCTTCTTAACATTGCCAGCTCCTCCCCAAATTCCAAGACCCCATGTAAAGATCACTTCTTCCCTGAAGCTTCCAGAATCCTCCCCCTCCCATCCCAGGCAAAAAGGAATAATTCCTCTGGCCACTCTTCCATGGACCTTTGTGTATTCTTCTCTTAGATAGTGTATTGGTAGGTACCCGGTGTTCCTTCCAAGCCTGTGCTAGCTCTGCAGACTCTCCAGAGCAAGGACCAGGTCGTTTGCAAGCCCCAAAGGGCTCTGCATAGTGACTTCCACTACACATGCTCAGTGCAGCCTGGCAGCTGAGCACTCACTGTGTGAGCTGGGGGATTGGGAGTAGAGTACATTCCCTGTACCTCCTTGGCCAGCTCTGTGCATGTGTGATTATTTTTTCCCATTTCCTTCATTACGAGCATACCGGGAGGTTAGGTAGCTCTGAGAACCTCTGCCCAGTAGTACCAGACTGTCCTACTTTATCTTTTAAACAGCTGAAAGTATGATAACATTAAGGGATAAAAGATGCACAGAAACATTCCTCATGTGGCTCACTGTGCCCTTCAGTGTAAAGAAGCTTGGGCAGGTGCGTTCTGATGATGTGGTCGCTCTGCAGTCATCTCCCGAGCTACCCCCCACACAGGTAAAGATGCAGAGCCTCCTAACTCCTGCGGCCTGCACCTGCGGCCTGCGACAGTGTGCATGTGAGGATGCCCCAGGGCGATGCGGCACTGTGGAACTGGTGGAGAAAAGGGCCTCAGGAGAGCAGGTAGAGAGAAAGACAGAGAGAAGCCTCTTGTGTTTGGGACCGGAGTGCTATTGAGGCAGACAGCAAACCAAGGGCACATTTTCCAGAATTGAGATTCTCACATGAACAGCATAGGAGCTATGGAAACGTCTAAGCATGCCATGCCCCAGTAAATGGAATCGTGCTACCTGATGATTTAAGGACTCGTGGGTTATTGATACTTTTATTTATACAAGCTCATGAAATTAGTTGCCTTTGGAATATATTTATGTTAAGTGAAGTGAAATACTTATTTGGGGACAAACCCCAAAGCTACCATCACTTGCTCTCCTCTCATCTTGGATGGTGCCGTATGTGTCACAAAATGCTGCAGTTGGAAGAAAGCCTAAAAGTTCTCTTCTGTATCAGATCCTATTTTAGTGGGTAGATCACTTTTCAAAAACTTGCAACCTCATTTCCTTTGAGGGGTATTTCTGCTTGGAGTTAGCTTTGCTCATTTGCATGCGGCACTATGAGAGCACCTTTGGTGTGCTGTGAAGTGAATGGGATACAGAATCACCGAACTCCACGATGCAGAGTGGACAGAGCCAAAGCTGGGGGACAGCACAGAGATATATAGATGAGCACTCCCACCTGGCCTGCATGGTTCTGGGAAGTGCGTCTCAGCATCTTTACAAAAGCCTCAGGAAGAGGTTGTATTTAGGATTGTCTAC